>VWZY01003625.1:4900-15187 GCA_013399075.1 Chloroceryle aenea | reverse complement strand
AAATAGAGAACGTACAGTTGCACAATGGTGAAGTAAAGCTAGCACTCTCATGTTGAACAGTTACTACCCCAAAATACTTAGATTTATCCTTTCAGTAAAGAGAAGAAAAAAAGAAAAGGAAAAGCAAAAGGAAAAGGAAAAGGAAAAGGAAAGGAAAAAGGAAGGAAAAAGAAAAGAAAGAAAAGAAAGGAAAAAGAAAAGTGAAAAGAAGAAAAGGAAAAAGAAAAGAAAAAAAAAAAAAAGGAAAAAAAAAAAGAGCATAACAGACTGAAAGGACTGCACTTCTATTATTCCATATATAAGTAGCCAGACCTTTGGTCTGAGCAATGATAATGCTAGTAACATCAGAGACTGATGGAAGTGTCTGAGCATGAGGGATAAAAAAAAAATATATCTGTGAAAACTACAGCAGAGTTGCTCTGCTCAGCAGGTAACTAACTGAACTTTAGAGTACCATACTCAGGGCTCCCAAGTGACTCCTGACCAAGGGAGAGAAATCTGAAGGAAAATGTAGGACAGTGACTTTTTGAGTCTGGAACAAAATGAAATAGATTACTTCTCTTCCTCTAAAAAAGAATAATGCATTTACACATTGAATACAGGCTGGCATAAAAAGTATGTTTAAAAAAACCCTAGTTTTACTTTCTGAAGCCTTTCTTCCTTCTCCTTGCTACATTCCTCTGTCTTCCTCCTTAAACCCTTTTGATATTTGCTTTCTCAATGTATAATTTTCTGTGTGAGTCACTTGTTGTAAAGGAATTGTCTCAATATTTTTTAGTCTTTCCTTTATATTCTTCACCGTGCTCTTTGGGCCTCTGATTAGAAAGATGTGTGTCTAATCCTGCAGGAAGACTGCTTCCTAGATTAGGACTAAAAGATAATTTTGGTAATTTAGGTTAATCATGTGGTTCTAAAATCCCTTACCAACTCCTTATATAGCTAGTACTTTGACAGAGCATTCTGTACACGCCTAAACTATCTTTCCATCACTACTTATATCCATGATTTTATGGGATCAAAAAGTTCATAATTTCCCTCCATGTTAAGCAGACTTCTATTTCTTAAACTATACCTTCTTACAATTCAAGAGGAATGTGATCCAAAAGCTTTCCTCAAAACACATCCAGTGCATTTTTTAAGAATAATTCTACCAGAAACCCCAGAAAATGAAGTAATCCTCATCCATCATTATGTGGCTAGAAAAGTGCATTCTGTTTCATACCTATACTTTCTATTTATTTATTTATTTATTTAAGCTAGAACACTTATAAAACCTTTTATGTTCAATGTCACCTACAATCTAATGAAAGCTGAGGTCTCTGGAAGAAGCCTTCAGTATAATGGTTCATTAAAAAAATTCTTGCTTCACAGACTCATAGATGGATAACCATTCAGAAAGGGAATATGTATGAATTCAGACCTTTCAGTCCAGAGATGAGGAAACCTGAATTTTTATATTTTTTCTAGGCACTGCATATGAATTTTATTCAATATCAGTTTAGATAAACTATGACACTTGTATCTATGCTAATGAGGCTTTAATGACTACAGATTTGTGAAAGAGGTTGTTTAGTAGAGCTTTTAGCTCTGCTGTTCTTGCTCTGTAGATCAAAGAAACAGTTAAAGTCACTGATTTGTCAATTTCATTAAAGTGAAAGACCATGTTTGTAGCATCCAATAAACTAAGACAATGTTTGACTTTTCTGAGATTAGATAGCTTTTTCATAAAGCCTAACATTTTCTGTGCACATTAATGTCAGAAAATTAATAGTCATTAGAGTTTATTAAGAATGCCCATGAAGCTCAGACTAGAACGTTAAGAAAGTCCTACATTTATAAGAAATGTAAAAGGAGTATTTCCTAGACTAAGAAGAAATACAACAAAACATAGTGAACACTTGTAATATGTCTTGAGTATGAAGAAAAAAACAAGAAGCACATCTTGCTTATTAGACCTCTGAATAAAACCAAGCCAAACCCAAACCAGAATCTTCCATCCCTCATTCTGGAAGACTGAAAATTCATCCATGCAATGGCAAAAATCTTTGAATTGGTTTTGGTTGTAAAGGGCAATGCTGTGCCAAACCCTGAAGTTAAATCTTGAATTTCTGCTTTGTTACCATGAGAATATATTGAATAGGAAATTACTGTATTGGGATTTCACCTGTGTGGTTGTAAAATTTACATTAAAAAATTCATGTTGGGAAGGACCCTGGGAGTTCTCTCATCCACCTCCTGCTCAGATCGGGGTCAACTCTGAGGTCAGACCAGGATGCCTAGGGCTTTTTCCAGGTAGATCTTGAAAATCTCCAAGACTGAAGGCTACACAGCCATTCTCGACAATGTGATCCACTGCCTGTCTGTCCTCCAGTCTGAATCTCTCTCCTTTCAGTTTATATCCATTTTCTCTCATTCTCCCCTTGTACTGCTGGAAAGATTGTGGCTTCATCTTCACGATAATCTCCTTGTAATTTCCTCCTGGCAGGCTGCTGTGAGGTGCCCCTGTTCATGGAGCCCCAGATGCTGTTGGCAATCTTTGCTGCTAGGACAAGCTACTGACTCATGTTCAGCTCACTGTCCCCAGGTGCTTTTCCACAGATCTACTCCCTAGCTCTGAGCATTCCAGCCTTTCTCACTGCCAGCAGGATTTCCTTTCCCAGTGGCAGGACTCTGCATTTTTCTTTGTTGAACTTATTGTGCTTTCTATTGCTCCACTCCTCCAGCCTGTCTAGCTCTTTCAGGATGGAAGCCCTGCACTCTGACCTATCAATTGGTTCCTTAGTTTGGTATTATCTGCAAACTTTACGAGCAAGCACTCATCACTTCCTCCAGCTACAGATAAACTATCTTAAACAGTACAGGTCCCTGGGGTACTCCCCACATTACCAGCCTCCAGGTAGACTATGGCTTTGTAAATACTGTGCTGCAAGTCCAACTAGCCAAGCATATTTTTATCCATCTCTTTGTCCTAATTACATACCACATTTTAAAGTAAAACTGACAGCAGGACACTTTGATACCATTAGGTGAGTTGCATCAGACCTCAAGCTGAAGGTGATTTAGAGGAGACAAGCAAATAGCATCTATGAAAGTTTGTTCCAGTTAAAGGTATCGGAGCCAGTGGTAAACTGCTCATGTAGAGCTATGATCAGATTCTTACTTCTACCTTTTCCTTCCATAAACAGTTTGAAATAGACCCCACTATAGGAAATAATCATTACATACCCTGTCCCGTGAAACTAGAAAGTTTGATATATTTGTAATTGTTATTATTCATAGCACTTGCCATGTTACCATATTAATTGAACACATGGCTATTTTTCTGTCTATCCACACTGTTTCACAGGTTCTTTCCTTTTTTTTCCTCCCATCTATCAAAAATGTCATTGATCTATGAAATTCAGCATTGCATTGATAAATTTCTAGATGAATGTCTCTGTCATTGAATTGACAACTCCAACTAGATTTTTAGGTTCTGAAGAGTAGTGGTCTCCATAACAGGGTGAACACAGCCCCTGGAAGCATATAAGATGATCCTTTGGGGTGCAAGAAGAGTTATTAGAACTACAGTAGCAGATGTGTAATTTATAAACACAGAAGCATGCATATATTGAGAGTGAATGCTCAAAAAAATTTTACTGATTAAGGTGAATGATCAGAAAAGCCTGGAGATCACAGTTGTAGGCCATGGTACATTAAGTACCACACAAGTGAATTCACAGAAAGTCTCAAAGTGCTATTCTGTCAGGCCTCAAATTTCTCCATATGCTCTCCTATCACCTCCAGCTGCATACAACGTATGTCTTTGTTGTCCTGTTAAAAACTACTACTCTGATTGGCCCTGATACTGGCATTATTTCAGAAATTTGCACTAAAATATCCTAAAGGAAAAACAAACACAAAAATAACAAATCCTAAACATGCCTTGAACCTGCTAAAAATCAAGGCTGAGTATTCACTATGAAAATGGTGCCTTGGTCCAGGTGATTGATCTGGATACAGGATGCACTTCAACACTTAGTTAATTGAAAGTATATGCCATGAAACTTCGTTTGAAGTTTTGTCTCTGTAACTGAGGACTTTAGTTTAAAATATCTATTTGAATAAAATAATAATGTCATATTTTAAAGCATTAAATACAATAAAAATATTAGAAGCTTAAGATGGGATTTTTTGTGTACTGTTGCCTAATACAATTTTATATATGTAAGCAATTAGGGATTAAATACTTGATCACTTCTGGAGTTCTACGAAATTTGTTTCAAATGATACTAAATTTACTTTAAATTAATAGTAACTGCAAAAACATATGTCACCTTAAGAGACGTAAGAGTTTGCAAGAGATCTGAAGAAGGTAACTACAGAAGTATCTTCCAAAGCCAAGATGATAAAAGGATGCTTTATTTTTCTAAATTAATATCTAGAAGCTTAAGAATCAGTGCAGAATGCTCAATTACTAATTAAGCGTATTTTTAAGACAATATTAGATAACATACTTAAAAAATATAATTAAAAAAACCTTAATGGATTTTTTTTTTCCCAAATATTGTAATATACAGTAATAAAGATGAGGATTTCAATAAGCTCTTCTTAAAATTGAAGAAAGCTCTGAGAGCCTAAAAAGTTCTAACCACATTTATAGGTACTGTCCCCTGAAAGAATTAGCTGAATGCTGGGATTACAGCTTTCAATTATTGTCTGAACTGTGTAGCTCCTATTCTTTGGTTTTCAGAGTGCTGAGACATGGTTGTAAAAACATGAGAGAATCTTACTCCTAATGATGTTTAAATTTAAGCAGAGTGAGACAAAGGGAAAAAAATGTAGAGAAAAGGAATCATCATCGGAACAGGAGTTTATATTTCCATATCACAGAACCACAATCTCCTGATCCAGGGTTAATCCCTAAAATGCACCAATATTTCAAGCAGAAAGAATCACACTAAAAATGTAGAAAAGGCAAGGAAGATTGATTGTCAGGATTCCTTGGACAGGAGTGACGAATTAAAAAATTAAGATATATTGAGAAGAAAATTTAAAAAAAGGTAATGAATATATCAAAACATTAATCATCTGCAAAGTGACCATATTTCTCATTTTAGACCTCACTATTCATGAGATTTTTTAATAAGCTCCTTACCCTCATTTTTTCCCTTACCCTCAGTGAACTTTATGTCATAGCTAATGTTCAGTATGAACTACACCTGTTTTGGTAAAAGGGTAACAGGATAACATTATGCTAAGTGAAGTACTTCCATGAAATACTTCATGGAAAAGCTACTTCAAAAGTTGGAAGTTCCTGGAAAGCAGCTCCATATAGAAGGACCTTGGAGTTCTGGTGGACAACAAGTTATCCAAGGGACAGCAATGTGCTCTTGTGGCCAAGAAGGTCAATGATATGCTGGGGTGCCTGAAGAACAGTGTTACCATCAGGTCAAGGCTGGTACAGCCACAGCAGGAATAATGTGTCCAGTTCTGGGCTTCCCAGTTTACGGGAAACAGAGAAATAGTAGAGAGAATCCAACAGAACTAAAAATCATAGAAACATTAGTGTTGGAAAGGACCTCTAGGTTTCTCAAGTCCAACCTTCATCCTAACATCCATCTATCCATTAGNGAAGTCCATGGTAATAGTTTTGCTGACCCCCATCCTTACTTGGCCAAGAATTGAGAATTCTATCATTTCACAGTTGCTAAGCCCAAGACAGCCGCCAACAACCGCATCATCCAGCAGACATGACTAAGGGACTGGAACAACTCTTCTGTGAAGAAGGGCTGACACACAGGGCTGCTTAGCCAGAGAAGAGAAGGCTGAGAATGGATCTTATTAATGTTTATAAATATCTGAAGGCTCGGTGTCAAGATGGTGGGGCCAGTCCCTTTTCTGTGGTGCCCAGTGATGGGATGAGGGGCAAGGGGCACAAGCTGAAACATACGAAGTTCCACTTTAACATGAGGAAAAATGTCTTTACTGTAACAGGCTGCCCAGAGAGGTTTTGGAGTGTCCACTGGGGACTTTCAAAACTCACCTGGGTATGTTCCTGTGTGGCCTGTCCTAGGTGATCCTGCTGTGGCAGTGGTGTTTGACTCCATGATCTTCAGAGGTGCCTTCCAAACCTTTCCTATTCTTTGATTCTGTGATTTTGTAAAAATTTTTTGTTTGCCAGGATTCAGAATTAGTCATTCTGAAGCCCAAATGCAGAGGGAACAATAATATTAATCTCACTAATATTAGAATCAGAATAATTATTGGTATGCTGTAAAAAAAAATTAAAAATCTTGTGCATATTGTGTGGAGAATTTGGTATTCCTTTACTTTGTGTTAGCTGTATGTCTTAGAAAATTTGACACATAATGAGGTACTGGTATTTGCAAAAGTGGTTGGTTATCTGGCAAAGTGCATATGTTTGAAAAATTTGATGCCGCTTTAACTTGCAGCTGCTGCTTATACAATCATTCTGCTGTGTTTGTAGGTCTCTGATGTATGCAAAGGACAGATTATAGTTTGGCACAGCTCCTGGTGCCTTAACCAGGGGAATATTTCCCTTAATCTTACCTGGCAGTGAAGCTGCAAATGAGCCACAACATTTGAGTCTTAGCAACAGTGTTTTGTAATCAGCGATTCCAATTATGGGATGAGGGAATACTAATTGACCACCAGCTGTCAGAGCAAATGGCCAAAACAAAGTTATTAACTTTCTGTATTGACCCTCAAAAATGGAATAGAACAGATACAGGTAAAATTTCCTCTCTTTTTTGAAATAAGAAAATAGGATTAAAATGGCCTTTCTTGTTTGATGAAAAGAAGATTGTAGTTCATCTGAGGAAACATTTGGATGGAAATAGATATAAACAAGTATGAAAAATCTTTTATTAACTATTAGATATGTAGAAGCTCTTTACTTACATTTTCAATACCATAGCTTTACATACATTTCTAAGGGGGAAAAGTACATAAATATGTCAATGAATAATTAAGATTACTCACTCTAGTATGTGAATCAAAAATACTAATTTTCTTTCCACTATCCATTTTTATGACCAATCATCTCAGCACCCTAAGTAATTGTACAGCATGAAACTTCTTTCATGTAAGCCTATTTGATTACCTAAACCACTTACGATTTCTTTAATTATTTTCTAAATGAGTCATTTTGACTGGTATCAAGTTATGTGTCCTTGTGTTGTATTGCCTTATGGGATTTTTAATTCCCACTCCTCTTAGGATAGATCTCCTGCATGAGTTTCTAAATGCCTTTCCCATGATACACAAAAAAAATCATCTTCCATTATACAGTAAGCCAAGTAATTGCCTCTTGGATATTTAGTCCTGACAGAATAATTCAACCCACTAGTTCTTAGAGTTTTGAGCTACAGCTTACGTCAAATCCAAAACCAAAATATGATGCTTTTCATTGTTAAAGTGACTGAAATCATTGAGTAGTTTTAACAACTTAAATTATTTTGGTTTGATCCAAAATTAGTATTAAATTGTCTGGGTGGATAATTGCATAGGGAATTATGATAAAATATCATAAAAGGGAAAAAGAAATGGCTCAACTGAATTAGTTGAAAAGAAAAAATAGTTTGAAATAAAAAAAATTTCAAACCACCACCACAATTAAAAACACCTTAAGAAAATAGTAACAACAGATTATTTTGAGAGTCAGGAGACCTGCATGGTTAAGTTAGGAACTGCAAAGTAGACTTAAGAGGAAGAAGAGGAATAGATCATGGAAGGAGGGACTGGCTACCTGGGAGGAGTACAGGACTGTTGTCAGAGAATGTAGGAAGGTAACTAGAAAGGCTAAGGCCTTGGTGGAACTCAACCTCGCAAGGGAGGTCAAGGATAACAAAAAGGGCTTCTTCAAATATATTGCAGGAAAAGCTAAGGTTAGAGGAAATGTAGGCCCTCTGCTGGATGAGGTGGGTGCCCTGGTGACAGATGACTCAAAGAAGGCAGAATTATTAAATGCCTTCTTTGTCTCTGTCTGTACTGCTGAAGACTGTCCTCAAGAGCTCCTGACACCCAAGGCACCAGAGGATAGCATGACTAAGGAGTCTTCCCTGGTTGATGATGACTGGGTTAAAGAACAGCTGAGTAATCTGGACATCCATAAATCCATGGGTCCTGATGGCATGCACCCACAGGTGCTGAGGGAGATAGCACATGTCATTGCCAGACCACTCTCCACCATCTTCAGCAAGTTATGGCAGACAGGAGAGGTGCCTGGGGACTGGAGAAGGGCAAACATCACTCCAATCCTCAAAAGAGGCAAGAAGGAGGACCCTGAAAACTACAGACAGGTCAGCCTCACCTCCATCCCTGGAAAGATAATGGAGCAACTTATCCTTGACATTATCCTTAGGCATGTCAAGGACAAGGCGGTCATCAGGAGCAATCAACATGGTTTTATTAAGGGGAGGTCATGTTTGACCAACCTGATAGCCTTTTATGAGGACATAACCAGGTGGATAGATGATTGTAGAGCAGTGGATGTGGTTTATCTTGATTTCAGTAAGGCATTTGACACTGTCACCCACAGCATCCTTCTGCCTAAACTGAGGCAGTGTGGTCTGCATGATCAGGTAGTGAGGTGGATTGGAAACTGGTTGAAGGAAAGAAGCCAGAGAACTGTGGTCAATGGGATGGAGTCCAGCTGGAGGCCTGTAACTAGTGGGGTCCCACAGGGGTTGGTGCTAGCACCAGTTCTGTTCAACATATTCATCAATGACCTGGATGAGGCCACAGAGTGCCCTGTCAGCAAGTTTGCTGATGATACCAAGCTGGGTGGAGTGTCTGACAACACCAGCAGGCTGTGCTGCCATCCAGCGAGATCTGGACAGGCTGGAGGGTTGAGCAGGAATAAATTCAGTGAAATTCTACAAGGGCAAGTGTAGAGTCTTGCACCTGGGAAAGAACAACCCCAGGTATCAGTATAGGTTGGGGACCAACCTGTTGGAAGGCAGCGAAGGGGAAAAGTATCTGGGGGTCCTAACTGATAAGAAGCTGACCATGAGTCAGCAATGTGCTTTTGCGGCCAAGAGGGCCAATACCATTCTGGGGTGAATTAGAAAGGGGGTGGCCAGTAGGTCAAGAGAGGTTCTCCTGCCCCTCTAGTCTGCCCTGCTAAGGCTGCATCTAGAGTATTGAGTCCAGTTCTGGGCCCCCTGTTCAACAGGGACATAGAACTGCTTGAGACAGTCCAGGACAGGGCCACAAAGATGATTAAAGATGATGACCATCTCTCTTATGAGGAAAGACTGAGGGAGCTGGGGCTTTTTAGCCTGGAGAAAAGAAGACCAAGGGGTGGTTTGATCAATGTTTATAAATATAGAAAGGGTGAGTGCCAGGAGGATGGAGCCAGGCTCTTCTCGGTGATGCCTGATGATAGGACAAGTGGTACTGGTTTTGTCCATTAAGCCATTACTAATGATATTTTCTTTTTGATAATGTGGTTAATATTTTCTTATAATATGCAAAACAGAGTTCTAGAAGCCTCAGGTTTCAGCTAACATAGAGTATAATCCTTTCATTTAACACAGAGATAGCCCAACTGAGAGGTAATGCAATAAACATTTATTTTTTCTGTGAAATATGGATGAGTCTGGATCTCAGCCAGCCATGTAGAACTGTAGGTCAATGATCCTAGACTTTCGAGATTTCAGGAACAACTATTATAGGTTTTGTTATGCTCCCAGGAAATAATTACTAGAATTTGATCTTTGTTTTGATTCTCTGTCATCTCAAGTTGGTAAAACTGTGATGGAGACAATGGATTAATAAACAGGAAGTAGAGGTAGGGAAACAAGGAGGTAGACTAATTCTGATGGAAATAATATGTTTCAAAATCGTCGTCCCTTATTCTCGTGGGTGACTTTAACCTGCCGGACATCTGCTGGGAATTTCACACAGCTGAGAGGAGGCAGTCTAGGAGATTCCTAGAGTGTATTGAGGATAATTTCCTGATGCAGCTGGTAAATGAGCCTACCAGGGATGGAGCCCCACTTGACCTACTCTTTACAAACAGAGAGGGGCTGGTGAGGGATGTGGTGGTCGGTGGGCGTCTGGGACTTAGTGATCACGAAATAATAGAGTTCTCAATAATCAGGGATGCAAGGAGGGCTGTCAATAAAACCTCTACATTAGACTTCCGGAGGGCAGATTTTGGCCTGTTCAGAAGACTAGTCCAGAGCATACCCTGGGAAACAGCCCTTGAAAACAAAGGGGTCCAGGAGGGATGGACATTCTTCAAAGAGCAAGTTTTGAAAGCTCAGGAACAGGCTGTCC
>VWZY01003624.1:8903-36417 GCA_013399075.1 Chloroceryle aenea | reverse complement strand
ATTTGCCCTAAACCAGGACATCTTCTCCCATTAAATTCTGAAACATATTCTTACCTGCTGATCAAGTCCCAATTTACATATTTCTAAAATGTTTCTGCATATGTGTTATGTTTCTATACATATATGAGTGGTTGCTCCTGGGTTTCAGAAATGCTGTGGTGACCTAATACACTATATAAAAGTGAGAAGGGGAAAAAAAAACAAACAAACAATAAAAAAAAAAAATTGAAAAATAAATAATCAGGATATACATTGCTCATTTCACTGAAAATTGTCCAACAGCTGGCTCATGAGCTGATACTTAAAAGAGCAGATGACAGCCAGCGAGCCAGTGAAAGACTATTCAGATGGCTGAGCAGAGATGACACATGTTGAGGAAGACTTCCTAATAACATTCCTAATAAATGTTATAGCACTGAACATGCTACAAGGGGAAAATCATAGAACTGTAGAATGGTCGGGGTTGGAAGGGACCTCTGGAGATCATCCAGTTCAACCACCCTGCCAATACAGGGACACCTAGGACAGGCCACACAGGAACAGATGCAGGCAGGTCTTAAAAGTCTCTAGAGAAGTAAAGTCCATAATTTCTCTGGGCAGTCTGTTCCAGAGCTCTGTCACTTTCACAGTGAAGAAGTTTTTCCTCAGCTTGAGGTGGNTAATGGTATTTTTACAATAAAAGAGGCATTTTGCAACAAACATGGTGGGTTTGTTTTTGTTTTTTTTTGTTTTTTGTTTTTAATAGAAAAATGGAATTTTCTATGCTTATTGCATAGTGTAACACCAAATCTTGATGGCTTTTAGATAATCTTCAGAAAAAAATTTCTTTTAGAACAGAACATTCTGCAGTTCAGCAGACATCTTGGCATGGAACCAGACAAAGCATATTAAACTTTGCTCTAGATTTCCACTTCAGACAGTTTTGTTCAGCCCAGTGTGCTGGATTTGTGCCTGGGGTGGTGGTGTTGATGTGTGCCTTGGTAGCAGGGGAAAGGCTGTAGGGGTGTGTCTTGTGAGAAGCTTCTAGAAACTCCCCCAATTCCAAAGTTGGACTGCCTCTGGCCAAGGCTGAGTAAACCAGCACCTCTGCTATGACATTCTTAAGAGGGGAAAAATCTTCTTGACAACTGTGGAGTGGAGAAGAGGGCTGGGATATCAGAGAAACAACCACACAGGCAGCAAGGTAAGTGAAAGGAGGAATGGAAGTATTATGCCAGATCAGAGATTACCCTGCAGTGCATGGTGAGATGGCAGACTGAGCCCCTGCAGTCTGTAGAGATCAACAGTGGCGTAGATGCCCACCTGCAGCCCGTGGAGGACTCCACACTGGAAGAGGTGGACCATAATTGGTGAGTGAGCCATCTCTGTCCTTGTCTCAACTCTCAAGCCTTTCGTTATATTTTCTCCTTCCCATCCCGCCCTGAGAAGGTAGGAGTGAGTGAGTGGCTGCCTGGAGTTTGCCAGCTGAGTGAGTTTAAGCCACACCATCCAATTATAAATAGTGACCTGAACTCAGTTTGGGTTTTTTATGAAGGCAGACCAGGCCTGATTTTGGTGATATAATACTCTGATGTGCCACTTCTGAAAAGACTTTTTTCCCAGTGGACAATCTAGGTAAGATGACATTTGTTATTATCAAAGGAAGCCACAGTAAGTAAACAGTTTCTTGGTTAAGCACATCTTCACCATCAATCCAGTTTTTGTGTCAGGAAACAATAGATGTACCAAGATTTAATAGTTCTGTTAAAAATGTTTCAGTTCAGTTCCAAGGTAGGCACTGCTGTTTACTAAATTGCTTCTCTTTTGCCTTTTAAAACATCCCCCTCTTGTATTACATTAATTCCAACAGCCCATTCACACTTCTGGTCAAACTGCATTTATTCTTGCTCATCCCATTATTTGAGAATAAGTAAAGCACAGGAGGGTGGAGATAATCTCTTGTATTTAATACATTTTAAATTACCTTTCTCTTTTTGCCTCTTATTGTTGTCATACAAAATTCTGTAAGCAGTGCAAACATTCCCTTCAGCTCCTAATATACAAGTAGAAATTTCAGAGTAGTTACTCTACAATTACACTTTTTGACCAGAAAGCAATTATATTACTGGGAATAAATAAAGTGTAATTATAATCTTGGTAATGTAACCTGGATTCTAATAGTTATTTTAAAAATTAAAATATCAAATAGAAAATAATAAAGGCATCTGTCATATAAATATAATTCCAATTCTGTGAATCATAGTTCCTTATAAAAAAACTCCATCTCTTCTATGGTGTAACTACACTGTATCTTACATAAAACTACCATATAATTGAAATGAATGTATTAAATTCATTTTAATGGCATTACACTTCAATGAGTGTAATAAAAATTCTAATTCTTGCAAGGTTGTGAACTTCCACTGTGAAGGGCAGCCTCCATCTTGGCCGCTTCCAGCCTGCAAGGTAACTTATTTCAGATTTGAGTATAATCATTAGTCCTGATTATTCACTAACAGGATTGTAAAAACAGAACATTTGATTAACATGGCAGTCATACAAGTGTGAGCATTTTACAGCATGTTGCTTTTATGCTTGTTCCCTTGAGTACTAAATTATTTCTCAGATTAAATTGTTTGCAACATTCTGAGCTTTTCAGCTGCTCTCTGTTAATACTGTGATAACTTATTCCTTTTCATAATATAGTTGCTAAAACTTCCATTATTTTAGAAAAAGTGGATTCTGTTTTGCCTGTGGTCAGGAATTATGATTGCCTATTTGAATGCAGCAGACAACAGTACACATTCTAGGCACTAACCAGGGAAATAACTTGGAAAGTCTAGGACCAGAGAGGTGAAAATGTCTTTAACAGGAATAGCATAACTGTTTTCCAGATTATAAACCTGTTGACATTTTCATCCTTCATAGAACAGTGATTTTTACTGTGAAGATCAAGGTACTTAAATTTAATTTTCACAAGGACTTATGTATTCATGTATGTGTAACCTTTTATTCCATAAAACATTACAGAACAATTTCACTCTTTTGCAAACTATTCAAACTGCATGCAAACTATGAAAACACATGTATAACCTTTAGTGTTCATTTTTTTTCACTGGTTTGACCTAAACCAACCAGTTAGTACAACGGATTGTCTGAGTGGCAGCATCTGGTTTTGATCAAGGTGAAAGATATGTAGGTGAAAAATTTCAGAGGTAACAGATGAAAAGTTGTGATGAAATTTCAGTAAAATTTATGTTAATTCATCACTATCTGCTCAGGATTTGTGTTTGACTTTTTAGAAGAAATTTGCCATTGGGTCATCTACAAAAATGTATAGATGCTTCAGGAAGTGCTGTTTCGTAGCACTGAATTAAGATAGTTAAGAATTAGTTTATTGAGATAGAGTTATGATCATTTTTCTGCTTGACCAACAATTCCTTTTAGGGAAGGACTTTCTTCCTCCTTCTCCCTCCTCTACTTGTTGTTGAAAAGGGGGAAAGAGGATAAGAGTTCAGGAAGTCACTTTAGGCTGTAAAGCCTGAGTATGGAAGAAACACACTCATGAACTAGTTGGGGAAGACTCCATATTTGACGTCTGCTTACCCTGTAACAAGAATTAGGTTTCTTCACTGTGAAAAAAGGTGTTTCAAAGGTGCACCTTAGGGGTTGCAGAACAGGGATCTGAATATCTGATGAGGTGATAGTCCTCATGATTTGGTACTTTGCTTGACTCCAGGTTTTGATTCATCTCTTGAGTGTGTGGTGACTCCTCTCAGAGAATGAGACTTCTACAGAGAAGACAAAGCTGCTGACCTGCTGGTGTACAGAAGCTTGGAAAAAACAAAGCAAAACAAAAAAAGAAGTGTAAATTGTGCTGTGTAGTTTTTCTATATTAAATTCTATAAATAAGCAGAAGCATAAACTTTAATGAATCTGTGAGCATCTGAATAAAGCTGTGGTATTTCTAATTGTGCCTTAAAATCTGGAGCTGCTTTGCTGAATTCATGAGTAACATTATTCATTTTTGTTGGTGTAACTAGAATTAAAAATTGATGCAAAAGGGTTTTTTTCTGTCATCTTCCTAAAAAGTATAAAGACATATAAATACAGGAAATGCTGAGTTCTGTGCTGCACGTCCTCATTTAATTCTATCCTCTGTGAAACATATTGTTAATATTTGCTACTGCAAATTAAAAGAATGGTTTGAAAAGACAAACACTTGTTTATTAAAAAAGCTTCACTTATAAGATCTCTGAGGTTTTTGCCCACTTTGTAATTGAAATGAACCTCTCTGTAGAGAGATATATATATTTATATAAAATACAACTAAATTATGAAGTCATGTTTCCAAGTGATGGTCATAAAATTATCAATTTCCTCTAGTATCTATTGGCATCCATTTAAATGTTCTGCACTCATTCGATACAAGAATAGGCATTAGAAATCTGGTGGTTTTTTATGGTTTCCACAGTGATACAGTAATAATTAATTCATAGCTTTGATGCAGGATTAGCTGATCTCCATTTATCAAGCAAAGAAGTGAAATGGCATCATCCGCACACAGCACTGTCTCTTCAGTACATAAAGAACTCATGTTTCAGTGAGTGTCTCAGCAATTTTCACTGTATTTTCTTCCGTTATATTATATACCACCCTAACTGAAAGATAAGAAGAAAAGGGACTTTGTTAAGGTGACTTTAAGTGATTTTCAGTGGTAGTGAGGTCTGAATTAAGAACAAGTCTGGCTATGTCCCTCTTAAAATAGGTTCTTTCTCTGTATTTGACAGAACATGAACCAGACCCCAGTTTGGTGGCTATCATGTTATCACAAGAAGTCAGAGTGAGATGCACAGATAAAATAATTCTCCAATTGTTTTCAGAGAGGCATAACCAGACAGCAATACAAAAACTTTATAATTGATATATAAGTACTCCATGTGATGTAGATGTAGACATGAATTAAATGCTCTGTAAGCATGAAAAAAAATAGAAGATTGAACTCCTGAAAAACTTGTCACAGTTACTCTTACAGGGATAATGACACATCCCATACTTCCCCTGGTTTCCCCTGCTACTTTCCTGATACTGTGTTTCTTTCATTTTCATCCCACTTTCCTAAACTTTTAATGGTTTCATTATTAGCAATACAGATAGTACTGCCCTGATATTGTCTTACATAGTTTCTTTTTTTTACAGCTTTTAAAAAAAGTTGTGGTGTATTCTGGTTTAAAGTTTAAAAAAATCTGTGCCGTTCTGTACTGCATCAAAAAGGAGCAAAACTCCTGGATAATTCTGTTGTATTTGTTATTCTGGTTTACTTAGGAATACTTAGAGAAATTTTATTGATGTCAGTAGATACTCAGTTTAGATTCCAACCTGAACTGCATAAAAATACTCTCTGGGTTAAAAGTGAAGTTGCCATGTATGATTACGTTATGCAAGACCCATTGTTCAGGGAGAGATTTATTCCAGTTACCTGCTCTTCCTTCACTTAATTGACCTTGTTTGCCATAAACAATGTTAACATAACCCCTGAAGGCGAAATATCTGCGTAACGACAACCTGTATTGGTTGCTATAGGGTGGAAATGAATAATAGAGCCAGTGGCTAGGATTTGTCGCTGAGGCTTTGTGAACATGACTGTTTCATTTCACTAAAATTTCTTAGGGAGAAGTAACACCTTCAATAGCTTTTTTTCAACAGTTAAATTTCAATGTATCTTTCCCAGGACACAGGGTATTTTTGTGAAAGAAATAAGGTGGTATTCTGAACAAAACCCCACAAATTTCTCTAGTTTGTTAAAAACTAGAGCCTAACAATTTTCATGCAGAAAGAAGATTTCGTTCTGCACAAATGCCTCTGAAATTTGATTACAGAAATTAAAAGTTTTTTTCTGGATATTAAAAAGTATTATTATGCTAATTTCTACTCAACAATTTTATGATGTTCAGGCCTTGGTCAGTTTATGTGTCATCTCATGTTAAATATATGGCCATTTTATTTTTTTATTTTTAAGTTTTGTCCAGTATCTGATTCCCATCACAACATTCTATACTGCTGATTTTTACCTGTCCTTATGTTAGGTTTTGGAGATACTTACTGTTAAAAAGGAAAAAGTACTGCTCAAGGAAAGAATTATATAAGCAAATATACTTTTAAGATTCTGTTCATTCTGCATCTACCTTTTATTCTTTGATACTCCTTTTCCTGCTAATGCAAACTATTTAGGCACAGGACATACCCTAGGATCCCCATGAGCACGTGGCTGTTGCACAGACGTCAGGGATTCGCTGATTTTCTCACTCTGTTTCAAAAGTGTACTGTCTTGAAGAATTTGGCTGTTTAACTGATTGAAGTTTATGTGCCAAAAAAATGTGTTAGTGTAGAGGAATAACTATATAAGAAGATTGGCTTAGTAATCTGCTATCAACAAATAACTGTGAGTCTCCTTAGCAACAAGAACTGAAATGACTGAGCTATTCTTAATTTAATTGACAATCAGTGACAATCTGTTCTGTTCAAATAATTTACTTCTGTTTCTTATATTTGGTGAAAGATAATGTGTATCCCATAGAATAAATATAAATTGATTTAAGGGAAATGTGTTTAGACTGGGTAAAACATTTAATGTTTACCATAATTATGGGTTTGGTATAACAATGGCTGATCTGAACTCTTTTCATTTTCAATTTTATGAATTCTCTCATCCAATGTGTCTCACTTAGAATTCCATTTAATCTCTTACTGGGTAATTATCATTGAGCTGTTTGTAGAGAAATATATAAAATGTATTATAGAAATTCCTAACTAGCTACCTAGAAGACTCTGAAGAAATTTTATTCTGTTTTCTTATCCATTATTTAGGAAAGTATCTCTCATTCTTTAATAAAAAGTCATTCATTAACAGCTAACAGCTACAGGTTATTGCTTTTTAATTCTGAAATAATTTTACAGCAAATGATCATATGTGTTGAAATAAAATTAATATTGTAAAAATATTTCCCGATCTCTATTAATAAATATAAAGATCTAGAAAAGCTTATATGGTTTTCGACACTTCTACTTATTTTTAAAATTAATATGATAAATTTTTAAATACATGTTTTACTTTCATTCAGAGAGATTCATTTTGGAATATTGCATAAGTGCCCTAGGAGTATATACCACAGTTATTAACTTTTCTGAGACCTACATTTTCTTTCTCTAAATGTCATCTAGATTGCAATCTACGCAGACAACTGACTGATAAATTTTCTGTGATTTCCTGTAGCAGAGGAGAGCCTTCTAGCAACGATTTAAAAATGTGAAGGTATTTCTTGGTGTCTGTGAAGATGGAGAAAATACCACCTATCTGTGTAAAAAAGTTCAGAATTAGGGAGACTTTAAAGAAAAGAATGTGCCTGGAGTATAAGAAGGTGTCATTATAAAACTATTTGTGAATCTATGTTTGCTACAACAAACTGTCTTCCTTCAGCTAACCTTCCTCTTTAGTAGGTATTGTAAGCAGAACAGAGAATTTTAGAGAGCTAGGAAGAATCACTGAGAAAAGATATTTCAATTCCTTGATTATCATTGTGCTCCCTCATGAATACAGGATTATCCATACAGATTATAAACTCAGTGTAGGAGTACTTGAGCTGTGTCAGTTCCTGTTGCTTGAGTTCTGGCCTATTATTAAACAATGTTTTTTCACCTGCTAAAGGTCTAAGGGGCCGCCCTGACCCTAAACCGCGACAGACACCTACCTAGATACTGCATGTAATGTGTGTCTGAAATGGTTAGAAACAGAGACAAGGAAGGGGATCTAAGAGTGCTCCATCAAAGAGATATGTTCTTTGCCTTATGGCTGCTGAAATCAGAAGTTAAGACTTTTGTTGAATTCCATGTTGTCTGTAATAGCCTGCAACTTGTGGCAACAGTTAAGAGCTTGAAGACACCTGAGCTATTAATGTGAATGGGGTGGTAAAAAGACCCAAAACATAATGGCAGTAGAAACAGATAATACAGAATTCCTTAATCTGTTCAGTTTTGTCTTTTAAAGCCTTAAGCAATTTAGTATATCTTAGTGACAAAGTTGCCCAGTTTTGGTTTTGTTTATTAGACAATTTTTATTAGTTATTGTACTGAGTCCATAAACTGTACTCCTAGACAGAAGGAGGCATAGTATAACTGTCATATTCAATTGAAATATCACACTGTGGTGTGGACACAACTATAAACGAAAACAAATCCAAAATGTTCCATATTGAAAAGGTCAAGTTAGCAAAAGAACAGTTCAGGAACAGATATTATATCAGTGGACCTAGTATTGCAATGACTGTCAAAACAAGAATTTAATCAGATCAAAAGTTTCAGGAATGAGTCCTATTAACTTAGAAAAGGTACAGATATTTTAACTATTAAGTTCAACAGCATATGCTGTTATGCTGGTCTCTTCTTAGCTGATTGCTTTCCTATCTGGTTTGAGAAACCATAGAAAAGAAACAAGCTGTTCCTAATTGTCTTGTGACCCATGTTTGTTTTTCTGTAAAGGTCCCTTTTCTGCAGTAAGACTCAACCATTATTTTTCTGTTGTAGTTCAAAGAGTTTTTGACACCTTTCTGGAACCAGGTAAGAACTGTGGTGAATCACTCCATCCAGAAAACTCCGTAAATGCAAAAGAGCAATTCAAGAAACCTGTTTTGAAATGAAGGCTGGAATTTAAGTACAAGTCTCAATTTAACATAAATTTATAAAAAGGCCCATAACTGAATTTTTTTAAAAATGATCCTAGGAAATATCAGAATTTGTATTTTACTATAAAAATCACTAAGCTTGACATAAACATAGCTGGATTTCTTTTTTTACAGAAATGTTGCCTGGTTAGTTGTTTTTATGTCTTAGTATGTCTTTTAATTACTTAGTAAAATAAACAATAACTTAGAAAATAAACAATATGATATCATGACTTCTGTCCCATTTCTTTTTCCCTTTTCCCTAAAAAGTTATAAAGCAAACCATATATATCTATTTCCAAGCTATTGTCATGCTAAGAGATGAAGTTGTGTTTTAATGTATGCGGAAGGTAACATACTGAATGAAAATTAAAACAAAGGAAAATGAAAACTAAATGAAAGAAAACTGGAATGGAACAGAAGAAATTCTGATCCCTGATCAGAACATACAGTTCTTTCCAGAAGCCATAGGAGACTTTCTTCAAGAATGGACATTAATACTTCAGGTCTCTGGATTTACAACACTTTGGATAGTAGTAACTCAAAATAGTCCAGCCAGTCTGTTTCAAAAATGCTATATTATGGCTGGACTGGCCTTTAGTGAAACTGACAAATGGGCATTAACATGGGATAGGAAAAAGCTAAATGAACTATCTTATCTACAGATGCAGTGAAGCATTGAAACGTAATCTGTACATTTCATTTTGAGTAGACAGGCTTATCTCAGCTCTAGCCTGTAAATTCAATTGGTGCCTGGCAGATTCTCTGTTCTTTTTTGTTCTATATCACCATGTCAAGCCCAGACAAAATAATATTTTAGCTCTAGCTTAGATCAACAGGGGAAAAAAAAAAAAAAGAATTAAAATCTTAGTAGTAAAAAAATCATAACAAAAATTCCTTTACTTCTTTGAAATCACTTATTTTTACAAGGCTGATATTAGCCTTCCTTTTCCTTCACTCACATGAATATAGCCAGGACTCACTTTAGAGACTATGGAATAAGAACACAAAATCCAAGGTTTTGAAGCTCAAGTGATCAGCTGTTAAGGCACAACTTAGCTTTAAGAATGTTCCATTATGTATATATTAAAGATATTTTATACCTAGCTTGTTTTACCCTGATTTATGTTAAAAAGTATGTCTTCTGAGTTTTCATTGCTCATGTAACTTCCAGTACATCTCGGCTATTTTAGGTTTCTGAAAGTTTCTGTTAAAGTGCTGGTGAAAAATGGCATAATATACAAATATGGTGTAATCTAATGTGTCTTTGGAAGCCTGAGAATGACCAAGAGAATGATGGGCTTTATATTCTTCAGACTAAGCAAACATAGATACATAAAGCTGGTCAAATTTTTTATTACCAGTTGACATCCTACACAGCTATGATGAAATGAGTCAGCTTACATAGATGTAATAAAGTAAGAAAATGCTCTGGAGCAGTAACTTCTTTAATACATATATATAAAAAAAATCTTTCTATATATCCCAGGCTCCTAAGACAAGAGAGAAAGTCTAGAGCAAGGAAGATTTACATGTGGTGGAGGTGGAACATGTTCAGAAGCACTTAAACAAACCAAACATGGACATTATTACCCTGGATATTAGGAAAAACATCTTCATTGAAACGCTTCCCAGGGCAGTAATAGAGTCCCCATCCCTGGAGGGACTCAAAAGCCATGTAGACGTAGTACTGAGGGACATGGTTTAGTGGTGACCTGGCAGTTCTGGGTTAATGGTTAGACTCTATTTTAAAAATAATTTCCAACTGAAACAATTCTATGATTCTTTGATTCTAAAAGTATACTTAAGTCAGTGTCTGGCAGGTTGCACCCACAATTTCTGCAGGAGATGTCTATCATTGCAAGAACAGTCTCAACTACCTTTGAAAGCTCTTCATGACTGGGACAGATTAATGAAGAATAGAAGAGAGCAAATGTGACTCCTGTCTTCAAGAAGGTGAAGAAGGGAAATCTGTGGAACTACAGGACAACTAGTCCTCAGTCCCTGGGAATGGGATGGAGAAATTCATTCTGGAAATTCTTTCCAAACACATGGAGGACAAAAAGTTCATGGGGACTAGTCAGCATGGATATACAAAGGGGAATTTTTTTCTTGACCAGACTCATTCCTTCCATAATGAGGTAATTAGATTGGTGGTTGAGGCAAGAGCAGTGAATGTCGTTTACCTCAACTTTATTGAAGTCTTAGAGTCTGTCTCACATAACACACTCGTAAAAAAGCTAATAAAGTACTATTAGATAAGGAGAGACTGAGGTGGATTGAAACCTCCCAGATGACAAGGTCCCAAAAGTTGTGATGAGTAGCAGAAAGTCGCAAGACAGTAGTGGTGTACCCCAGGGTTCAATGCTGGGGTCGCTACTGTTCGACATCTTCATTAGTGATCTGGTCACTGTATTGGAGTGCAGCTGCAACAAGTTCACAGAGGTTACAAGGCTGGGAGGAGGGACTGATACACCAGATAGTTGTGCTGACATTCAGAGGGGTTTAATGAAGTCCAACAAAGAACAACACAAAATCCTGCAGCTAGGGGCAAATAACCTCAGGCAGCAGTACAACATGGTGGCTGACCAGCTAGAAAGCAGCTTCGCCAGAAGAGGCCTTGGAGTTTTGGCGGGCAACAAGCTGACCAACAATGCATTCTCATGACAAAAAAAGACCAATAGGATTCTGGGCAGCATTAGGCAGAATGCTGCCAGCAGGTTGTGGGAGGTGATCCTTCCCCTCTTCTCAGCACTGATGAGGATGCCTTCAGAATTCTGTCTTCATTTCTGCACTCCCCAGTACAAGAAATATGGAAGATATTTCTAATGTCTGTAAACAAGTTATATTTTCTATAAAAAAGTCTAATAGAACAAGTCCAGAGTAAGATCACAAAGATGATTAAGGTATTAGATCATCTTACATCCGTGGAAAAGCTGAGAGCTTGCACTGTTCAGTCTGGAGAAGAGAATGCTGAGGGTACTCTTATCTGAGTTCCTAAAAAGCTGATGAGTACTCAGTGAGGAAAACGGACTCAGACTCTTCTCAGCAGTGCCCCCTGGCGGGACAAGAAGGTAGGGGCACAAAATAAATACAAAATTAAATCTGAACGTAAAGAAAACGCTTTTTTTACTGTGAGGGGGTCAAACTGTGAGGGGGACCAGGTTGTATAGATGTGGAGACTCCATCTATGCAGATAGACAAAATGAGACAGGATGTGGACCTGGGCAGCCTGAGCTGAGGGGGGTTGGATCAGATGATCTCAAGAGGTCTCTTTCAATCTAATTAATTTGTTAAGAAATATACATTAAGGTTATATAATGTATTTACATTTTATGCATATATAAAAATTATAACTTGTACACACATGAGTGCACGATTTATTTAGCCATGTACAAATGTGTGTATAATGCTTCTAACAGGGCTTCATCATATAATGAATATCTCTGGCAATTTCTAGTGATTTTCTGAAGGTCCCACAGGAGACATCCTTTGATTTCTGATAAATTCATTGACACTCACAGAGAGAAAACAAGCATCAGAAAAAGTTTACAACTATATCCAGGAGAAATTAATCAAAAACTACTGGCATTACAGACCTGTGGTTCCTTCTCAACACGTTTTCCAAATGTTGATAATATCTCTAAAAGATAACATGTCCACAATCTTTATGTGACCTAGGTACCCTTCCCAAACTCTGAAACCTCAGAAAAAAATTGTATTTCCTTCCACCTAGCAACCTAAGGCAGCAAACTGCATGGTACTTGCAGAAGTGGGGCTTTTATCCATCAAATAACAAATGTACATTTAGGAGTTTTTTTCTCCTTTTTTTCTTTCATTTCATGAGAATTTTAGCTTTCACTGTTACTGTTAAATGCTTATGATAGAATGTTATCTTCCTTCCTGTAGCCCTTTTAAAAAAAAATATATTTTTTTTATTCCAACCTTTTTAAAATTATAGTTATTTTGCCCTCATTTAATTTCTCAGTTCCGAACATGAGGGAATGAAGAGACTTGTATAGTGCTTCTTGTTCATTTAGAATTGCAAACGCGATTTCCCAGCCTCCCACAATATGTGCCTGCTACAGACTTAGGTTTCATGATAGCGTATCATAGAAGACATTTGCTGTTTCCTATTGCTTATTTCTTTTTTATGTCTGTTCATCTCTCATTCAGAGAAACCTGAATCATCTTGAAAATGCTTGTACTTTTGTTTTGGTTTGTTTTTCTCATAACCAGCATGTGTCTTCTTCCTTCTTTTATATTCAATGATTTCTATTTTTATGACATATTTTATTTATTAGTTTATATAAAGATTGGTTGTTAGCCAATGAATTTTAGCCCATGAAAGCAGCACAGAAGCTATGAAGCCTGAAGAGTTGCATAAGTTTATGTTTGCTTTGTCACTGCACTTCATACACAGTAGATCAAAGCCTTAAATTTATATTCTTACTAGCAAAATGAGAAGTTCTCGGTCTCAGTATTAGGAGTCCTATTATCTTCCTCAATGGCTCTTCTCAGTTATTTTTGTCTTCTGGTAATCTATCACAGAAGTGATAAAAATGCCTGTATACCTGTATAGTTGATTATATATAACTTACAGGTCAAAATGGCAAAAACAAAAAGAAAAAGTCTTGCTTTCTTAGCAGCACATGATCATTACACAAATTATTTTTCTCTGCTCCTTCTATTGCTTACCTTTATCATTACTGGAGTTAGGGTTTTTTTTTCCAAATTTACAGTCTGTTGCGTTTATTTATATACAGAACTTGAAACTATGCAGGTTATGTTCTTTGTCAATGCCTTTCAAAGAAACAGTAAGTTGAGGCACCTGGGTTATATAATAATAAGGTCAATGGAATCAGCTAAGTAGAAAACAATTTAAATGACTTGTTTAGTTACTGAGTAAAGCTTGGAGGATAATGCCTTTCTATTAATAAACCCAGATAAACATTAGCAAATAATAAGTTAGCAGAATTGTTATTAACATACAATCTTTTCCAGTCTATAAAAGGAAATAAATCAGAGATTTTGTTAAAAATAATAAGCACGCTTTTCTAAGGAAATTTATCAGAAGTGTCACAAAGCAGAGCTCAGGGTTCCTTTATCTGGCACATGTGGAAGTGCACTTGGTGCAGTATGACCTGTTGTACATGAGAGATAACAATGAGCTGGAGAGAGTCCAGTAGTGGATCCACAAAATGCACCATGGTGTGAAGTTTAAAGAGAACCTAAGAGATTTGGTATTTTGGAGCCTGAACGAGAGAAAGCTACGGGGCAGGAGGTGGGCAAAACTTGCAGTCTTTAACCTTTTGATGGACATTACAGGGGAGATAGAGCCAGACCCTTATGAGACGTGTACATCAAAAGGGAGTGAGGCCATGAGATCATGAAGGAGGATGAGTATTTTCACTACAAGGGTGGTTCAGAACTGGCACAGGATGCCCCAGGAAGCTGTGGGGTCTCAATACTTGGAGGTCGTTACAGCACCAGGAGACAAGACCTTAAGAAACCTGTTCTAGCTTTGGAGCTGGCCCTGTTTGGAGCAGGAGGGTTGGCCTTCGTCCTCCTGAGGTCACTGCCAACACCATTTATTAACTACCATGATAGATAAGGTCTGCTAGGCATTTTAGAAGAGAAATAATAATTGCAATAGTTTTTGTGAAAGTGGAAGATTTTAGTAAAGGACCCTCTGGGTCCTTTAAACCACCTCCTCTGGGAGTTCAAACCACCTTTTTCCAGACCCTGGTTTCTCACTACAATGCTGAGGAGTCATCTTATATTTTAGTTCAGATATTTGCTGTCAAAATTGCAAGCTTTNTTGCATCTAAATCATTCTCCAGACAATTTCTAAATAATTGTAGGAAAATATTTCTGTCTACTAACTCACCAGTACACCAGTAGGAATCCTAGTTTTTATACACTTGTGAAAAGATTGATTACAGAGATATTATGGTACTACAAGTACTTAAAAGAACTTTGATGTTCCATACAAAATCAGAAAATCAATTTTTCAGAGCTTTGCAGAAAATTCACAGTATTTTTATCTCACAAATAAGATGAAACTTGATCTGTTCCTTCTTCACCGATAGAAAATAATTAGATATCATCAGAAAAGCAGTGAACGTAAGCAGTATTTTTCAAACAGCAGTGTCATTCCATCCCTTTGTTTCTTATTCTTAATACTACATTGATTTAGCTGTCCTTGGATACATTTTTTTTGTATGAAAGTGGAGCTACTTAAAAGAAACTTATACACTTTAGAGCAATAGAGATTACAACTCATCAGCCTATCCAGCATATCTTCTTTAGAATACCATAGTCACCTACATTAATTAAATTAGGTCTAACATTTGTCAAGTGTTTGTAATTGGTGAGAAAAATGCTCCCTGATGTCACACTTTCAAGACACTTTTCAGTTATTGCTCTTGTTTTTTATAGCTGTTGCAGCAGTTTAAAATACATGGCCCACTCTAGTGGGCCAATTGTATTTTTCTCTTTTATGGCAGTAAAGAGGTAAAAGAAAGACAGATAAACTTCTAGGTGGGAAGCCTTAACTTTCTAATTCTTTGTGGATACAGACTAATATACCATAAAATCCCCCAAAGTATTCAGCTCCTTAGGTTTGATTAATTTCTGTATCTACTTATCTCACTTACAAAAAAAAATTTTAAAATGGAGTCCAGGGCAACAAGTCAGAATCTCTTATCATGAAGACTCTGCTTTCCCAGGTATAGATGGAAGATTCATGAAGAAATCACAGCTCCTTTTCATCAAAGTAGCAGGATTTACTTGTGGGTATTACCTTTTCTACTTTAAGGTATATTTTCCTAGGCTAGTCCCTTAGTTCATAAGTTTTCATGATGGTCTGATCACAGAGTCTAAGGCACACCCTTTTATCATAATATTTTTAAAATACTTTATCGAGCTGAGAAAAAAATAACAGGTATAATCATTGTCTGAGCTTAAAATCAAGCATCTAATATATGTGCTATTGATATGGATGTACTAGCAGCAAGCATACTTAAGTTCTTGTTAATTCATAGTTATGTGATGTCACTGGTTGAAATTATGTATGCATGATACTTTTTCCTGTAGTCTTTTGGAACACCTAAAGAAATTTAAAATAGGAAGTTGACGTATTTGCTAATTAAATTTAAATCACTCAGTGTCTACACTGTATTAGCAACACTGTGGTAAAGAGAATGTGTGAGTTGGTTCCAAGGGGTCTGGTGGCACGTACCAGTGTTAATAAATATCAAAAATAATGAAAATTGTTCGTCCAAGCTCTAAATTCTACCTACTCAGCAGAGAGGAATTAATTATTTAATTGTTTGTTTTAAAGAGCAGGTCTCAAATCCAAGCTGACATTTTCCCATTCATGGAACTTTATTAGTATATGTCCTATTTTGCAATTTTAATAAGTCAGCCTGTTCATGTTCAAGGAAAGGTGATATGAAAACTTGAAACCTAAGGGGTTAAAGACCCCTTAAACTGTGAGTGGAAAATGCTTTTCATGTCTTGCAAACGGATGAAACTTAATTTGCTCTTGTGTTTTCAGTAAAAACTGTTGGAAGGTGACTATTGACATTCCCTTAGCTTGGTAAAAGAAAGAATCTCCTGCAGTAAACTAAGGACATTCACAAGAGAAAAGGGGAATACTATGTACTGTTTTCAGTAATAATCTACAGAGAAAGTTTCTCTCACCTTTCTATGTGTTCTGTAAACTTTCATGTGAAAGCTGAATTTATACTGCAGGAGCTTTTAGCCTCTGTAAGTAGACTTTAATGTAAGTACCCTTTTGTTTCAGTAAGTGTCATAGCAACCTAATATATTGTTTAAACAAATTGGGCAAATCTGATAAAAATTTCCATCTGCAGTTCACAAAATGCCAACACATACACTTGCATACAATATTTCACACGTTGGATTTGCTCTGCTCATAGCTTTTATGACATCTGTTTCCTCAGTGATGGACTACTGCAGTATTTTTTCTGAAAATGTAACATAACTGTGAAAGACGTTTCCCAGAATATCAATGCTCAATTAACTTCCATATCAAATTTTTTTTTAAGCAATAAAATGCAGCTGATATTAATATGACCTGCTCTTCCTCAGAAGCTGAGACTGCACTATTTCAACTATATTAACAAGATGTCATTCAAAGAAAAATAAAATGAAACCCACATACTAATGAAATCCTTGTCCTCAAGTTATTGTATCACAATGTCCCTTGTGATTATTGTCTTTACTTATTGTCTTTACTAACAGTGAATTATTAATTTCTAACCTTAACTGGTTATTACCTTATTGTCTGGAGCTACTGAAATCTGGCCCTGCGAGATTTCCTAAGCCTATATCTAAACTGGAAGCTAGTGAACACTTTCTGACATTCAGGATTCTGGCCTATGCTACACCTTTCTGTGTTATTCCTCTTTAGGATACACCTTTTTGCTAGATCCATTACTCCATTTCTTATTTATTAGTGAGTTAATTTTGTTGTTCTTGTTTGGTTGGGGTCTTTTGTTTGGTTGGTTTGGTTTTTGTTTGCTTGTGTGTGTTTTTGCTGATTTGTTTGTTCATTTGTTTGTTTTATTTAGTTTTGGCTTGTTGGTTTGGTTTTATTCACAAGAAGGAAACCCAGATACCCTGGTAGAATTTCAGTTCTTCCGTGCTCCACACTTTGCTCAGGAGACAAGGATTGAAGGAGAGGTTTTGAATTTCCCTTTTCTTGACTAGATAATGATTCACACCAACCAGTTACTCTCTTGATTTTCTGCCAGTTCTGGTGAAAATCACACAATAAATCAGCAGCTAGTGATAAATTAAATTCATCATGTAATTTGGGCAGCTTCGCTTACATTCTGCCTACCAATTCATCTCCTGCAGAGCTACTTATGCCATTTCAGACTTTCCAGCAGCTTCAAACTCACATAGCAGATTAAAAAATATGCCAGATAAATAATTCATTGTTTTCTTCCTGAAACAGCCCATATGTGATAGTGGTCTGAGGTACACGACAAAGAATATTGTTTTGTCACAATACCAAGTTTAAGATCTGGTATTTTTGCAAGTCACCTCTAAGAACATGTGGATCCTTAGACACCCTTAAATTGTAAATGGTTAACTTATCAGTGAGATATAAAATGTACACCTTTTATCCTGGAAAATACTGAGCTATAAGAGCTTTTCATCTGTAAGTTTGATTTTTTCAGACATTCTCACCACTAAACCATTGCCTAAGCAGTCTTGCTATAGCATATGTGGCATATGCAGGTAGCATAATGTCTAGTTATGGTTTATGAATTTGCTTGTCATAGCTAAAGATGATTTGGAAACTTAATAATGCATCTGCCCAAAAAAGATCTGATCAAGTCAGATCAGATGTCAGATCTGTGTGCCACTGACAAAAACACTTCACGCTCAGAAAGTCATTGTGTTCTATTAGACAGCCTCTGAATGTTACCTTGGTTTTAGTAATACTCATTTCTCTAGACTAAGGGAAACAGTTTCTTAGGTCTAAATGTGTTCAACTATATCTAGATCATGTTTAGTTCTGCCTCACAAGACTGCATCAAATGGAGAACCAGATTCCTAAATCATTACACATCCAGCATATGGAAGACTGGCAGAACCTATGTTCATTACCATCTGGACATAGATAAGGTCAGAGGTCAGTAGCAAGGTCACTACCACAGCATATATGGATTTACCCAGAGTCCTTTTTTCTTCCAGAATTCCATTTTTTCTCAGATTACTACAATTCTGATGCAGTATAGTTTTGATTTACTTTTCAAAACTATGTCAAGAAAGTTAACTCAAGCCACAGTGTAGAAGTAACTACAAATTTTTCAATCTTTTTTCATCTCACTTGTGTGAAGTTCTTCATCTCTTTTTGTGATAAAGAATTGTTTAAAATAAATTTTGTGTTTTGATTTTGACATGCTTCCTGATGATACTTCAGAATAAATTAATAGCTGTTATATGGCAAAAAGCAAACTACCCAAATCGAGAGCATAAAACTTTACATACTCTCATATTTCACTTCAAAACAATTAAAGATAAATTGTCATGATTTATTTAGACTATGATAAACTTAATTGTAGTATTAATATACTCCTAAAATTGTCCTCTATTTGCATTGCTTATGCAGAATACATTCAATCTCCATTTCTCAACTATAATTAAGGATGCTTCAAGATGTAATTATATTGTATCATCAATTTTAACAGGGCTATAGACTTAAAATGGAACCCAGTTTTATGAACAGTAAAAATTCCCAGTTTATTTTCGAGCTTTTATCTTATTTTGTTTGAGTTGCATTAGAAAGATTATTATGACATAAAGTTTTAACAGAAAGGTTATATTATAGAATAAAAGAAATATTGGACTCTTCCTCAATATTAGTGCCTTGTGCTTCATATTTCAATATGATTTAATTTTCTGCAAATACTACAGAAGGTTGAGTGAAATGGTAAATTCAGTAAAGTTAAGATTAATATTGTCAGTTGTGTAGTGCCTTAAAAGTTGCTTAGGAGCATTGAATGCACCCATTTGTATCAGAAAGTCACACAGACATGAGCTACACTCAGAAAAATAACCATTAAATGAAAACTGAAAGAGGTGTTCTCTTCAAGAAGAAAGAATAGGAAAAATAAGTCAGTAGTTCCTGTATACAGTAAGAGGCATATTCCCTCCCACTGGCTCTTTGTTTTGTACACTTACAGACAATTTCATCTATGATACTAATTTGTAGTGACATAAGATTGTGAGTTTATCACTTTCTCTTAAAGAATATTCAACTTAATTATTATTTGTTTTCCTACCCCTGTGTCTAAAATACACTTACTCAGCACAACACTTCATACAGAGGAAGGCAGTGACGCCAGCTCCTGCAAGAAGCCATTTTAAGAAACCATTGCACAATTAATGAAATGGAAGTAAAACGTCTTTTAGAAAACTGTACAGTTCTACATGGATGCAGTAAATGAGAAGGGCATGAAGAACAGTTACAGACTGGAAGCTTCTACTCAGACTAACTGTAAAATTGTATGTTTCTGGATTGAATGGGGAGGCGAGGTAGTAAAAATCTTGTGACACATAAGTTTAAGTAAATCATGTGTTTCTGACAATTGATTTTTGCAGAAGGAAATGTAAACTTTGAGGGTGGGCTGCCATTAACCGCATTACATTCTTGCCTTTTTATAACTACCTTTCACAGAGCAGCGGAAAGTTTCTTTGTGATTCCTAGGTTAATTTAGGACCCTTCCCGTCTTCAAATTTTATATAAGAAGAAAAATAAAACACTTTAAGTAATGGAAAGTGAAAAGAGCTTCCTTACACTTTCTATTTTCACTGTCTCATAAATTTTTCTCCATCGAACCAAAAAATAACAAGGAAGTCTAGATTTCCCCATTATATTATTTAATTTTCCTTACATCAGAATATATAATGAGCTATTGGAAAAATAAATTAATAAAGTTCAAGACATTCTGATGTTTTCTAGGTTTGTGAACTGCTGCTCCAGATGGCTGGGGATAGTTTCAGATATTCATTTGAGAATGGATGGGCACTTTAAGCAACAAGCAATGTCTTTGAAAAACACAAGAGAAAAAGGCATCTTGATATTGCATTCCTGAGCATGAACTTAGCAAAGTGTATGTTTAAGAGGTCATGTTACTATATCATTTCTGCAAGCATTGACAAATAATTCCTGTATTACGGCTGTGCATATATGAAACACAGTGGTGTGTTACACAGAGCAGACATGTAGGATTTTTGGGGATGTGGAACAGAGGACACAGCTGCAGGTGAACATGAGCTTGGATGTTCACCAAGCATAATAGACAGATGAATAAATACAGCATGGAAAAATGAAACAGACTTTGGGACAGGCTAAGAGGATCTTTCCAGAGAGGATATTTGTACACAAATATAACCTGATAGAAACCTGTTTTATACCAAGTTTGATGAAGTGAGAAATATATGTAAAATGAGCTCTGGTTAGCTTTGGAATATGTTACAGTAGCTATTCCTTACATCTTGGTTTCTACAAACATAAAAACTATGATTATTAAAATTGTTATTCTCTCAGGTAGGTTACTGCTATGTTGCTCACTGCTCCAGCAATATTTGTTCTTCCTTTCATGTAATTTGGTGAAAGGAATAATAATAAAAAAATAATAATTGAGAAGTAAGCTGGGGAAAAATTACCTCTTGCCCTTGCTTTTACAGGAATCCTGCCCCAGTTAAACACCTGGAGACAGTGGAAATCAAAGAAAGGTACATTTAGGCTACACAGCTCCTTTTGTGAAAATCCAAATGACAGAAGTGAATAATGATGACCTGATATTTCTATCATAAGTAGCAAATTAATAAGAACTTTGTAAAAAATTGGGTCATTCTTTATGCATTGGAAAATAACTACAGGGATCAGATTTTTATGCATTTATTTTGCAGTTAACCTATATAGGGAGGGTGGCACATTGCACACAATCTATCCAACTGATGTAGGGACTGTAGTGTCACAGTGTACAAATAAAACAGCCTGCGCTTTAATTCAAGGATCATATCCCAAATGCAAAAGGAGACCTTTGTATCAAAACCAAAGCTTAAATCATTGGCTGGTATAAATCAGCTTATGCTTTCTATCACCAGCATCAATAAAGCTGGATGACTTTTATCAAATGAATATTCAGACCACTTATGCCAGCAGACCTGTAAAAAGAGGGCTTGGAAAAAACCCTATGATTCCTCACAGGTACTGTTCTAGTTTCTAAACGTGCTAAAAATAATTACAGAATTCTAAATCAAATGAGGATGGCAGCAACTTCAGAAGGCTCTCTCTAGTCCAACCTCCTGTTCCCAAGCCAGCTCCAGAACTAGCATAAGTCATTCAGGGTCTTGTCCTCTAGAGATGTGAAGACCTCCAGGGACTGAGATTCCATATGTCAGCATGAATTAAGAAGGATCTTGTATCCATAAAACTTTTCTTTGTTACATATAAGCTCCCTCAAACATCACAAACATCACCTGGCTTAGGTAGGCTTCTCAATTCAATTGTTAATGAAAAAATGCTGATTTAGTACACATACTAAAAAAAGGAATTAAAAAAAACAACTTTGGCCTAGAAAATGTGCATATATACATTTTGTGAATGCATTTAACATTCAGCCAATAAATTCTGTCCTTTGACAGATCAATATTTGAATTCCCGTGGAATGAATAGGTGCAGGTCTGGGGCTCTTTTGTATGTGCTTTTTTTAATTTATTTTTTTTCTACAGGCTAAACACAAAAATATAGATAATTCATGAAGTTTTCTTGTTGAAAGACCAAGTACAACAGACTTTGACAAAGGGAACAGATGTCATTATGATATTCAGCAAACAAGTTCCTAGGGCCATGTTTTGAATCCCAGTTTTATCTTAAGCACCATGTTTCAAATTAACAGGACTGTTAATTTTTAATGCACTGCGTCAGTCAAAGGATCATTTCCTCATTGAGAAGAACAACAAAAATCTGCCAATTCCTTCAAAGTGCACTTTAGGAAGCCAGATAACATTATTTTTCCTTCTTGCTGTACAGAAAGGAAAAATATTACATGATGGTGTTACATGAATGTATTAGAGATTGTAGATTAGCCATATACAATCTATATTAGTTTTGTTCTGAGGGCTTTGCCTGGCAAGCTGCATTCCTGAGCTGGCCATTTAGATGCCTGAGTTTTAGAAGTTTAAAAGTTTAAATTGTTGAACAAAATTGTTTCTGAAGTGTTAAAGAAAATAGCAGAAAAAATCTGTTGAACTCCTTCCTTAGTGCTGGACCTCTCTTTTGACCTTTATGAAAAGTGACCTTCATGCTCTTTAACAGACCAACCACTCCCAGCCACAAGTAGTAGGGGAAAAGTTTATCCTCTGAAGAGCCAACCCTAACCACAGGTGAGATTTCATTGGCACTAGTGAGCTCTGAGAATTTAATCTGGGTTTTTCAGAAACTTTCATAGGCCTTACTAGAACAGGTGTCAGATACAGGAACCATTTTTTTCTTGAGACTGTCTTCTGCTAAAAAAAAAAAAAAGTTAAAAACCACAGGAGCAAACATACATTCTGTCAATAAAAAGCTGAAATTTCCCACAGAACAGCCAAAGTAATTGGTCTTAATTTTGTGTGCCTCCGTCTTTAAGAGGTCTATACAATATATCTTCTGAAACACCACAGTCCTTTAAGAAAATCAATAGAAAAAGTAGATACTGGCTCCAGTGAAGTAATATCATAGAATGACTTATAATGCTTACTCCAGTAAGAATGTCAGGAATTCAGTTGAGGTTATTTCTAAATGTTGACGCTTTCTGTTGCTTAGTAGTTTTAAAGTAACAAACCAACCACTGTTATTTATGATCGGAACCAAATTACATCAACAGTGCTTCAGCCCCCTGTAACTCTTTGCAAATTCACAGGTATTCCTATGAAGAAAGAATTATTTGTGTTTACTTTTTGTTCTGTTTGCTTTCTAAGAAAACTTCAGGAGATTTTTTTTTAATCTGTTTTGATATAATATACAAGCTATCATTTGAAAGAAAATTCTCATTAAGACTTACAGTTTGTTAGCTGTGATTTTTTTGATATCTTTAATATATTTGTCTTAAAGGCACATGAGAAACTGTTTTTCTCTTTAAAATGCTAACTTTGAAAGTAGTTTTGTGAAACTATCAGTCTTAGTTGGCAAGAAGGTATGTCATGAAAAAGTATAAAAATACATTGAAGAACAGCTTTATAGTTACACATGATTATTGCTAAATCTAGCCTCCAAATCACATATGTGGTAAACCCCAGTGTTCTAAAATATTTTTTCTTTTGGTTAGGGTATCCAAAAAAAGGACATCTTTTCAGGAAAGCTCTGGAGAGGAGTAGAAAAAAAGTAAGAAAGAGGAGTGGGAAAGAAAACAAGACCCCCATTTCTATTCCATAAAGCCCCAGTGTCTGCTCCTTTGCTGTTCCTTGCCATCTATCTCGGTTCTGCTTGTCACATTGCTTTCCAAATCCATACTGTCTGGAAGCTGAATATCTTGCCATCACACTTGCAATCCACTTGGTTGCTAATGTAACATTTAATTTTATCTGCACTGCTTAAGAAACCTTAAGCTGTCTCTAGGACTGTTAGAGATGGGTTTAATCCCCATTGAGTCCAATAGCTTTAAGCACTATCCTTCATTGTAAAACCTGAGAGATATTTCTTTCAAAAAAGAAAGGCAGCAGAGTAATTTGTATGCACTGAACTCAGAGGTTTTATGGATTTTTTTTTTGTTAATGTTTTCATGTTTGTTTACTTTTTCCAGCTAATTAGATAAAAGAAGCATACTCGAAGGGGGAAACCCTTCAACGTATTTTTTTCAAAAGGAATTTTATCACAGAATAACATAGCTTAGCTGCTTTTAAAACTGCATATTGTTGAGTTCTTCAAAAGGAGTCCATAGTCTGAGAAGAAAAGCACAAATACCTGCATATGTTTCCAATTTACGCTTGTATGCTTTATATAAAAATGTATCTAAAGCTTCTGAAAGATGACATCAAAGTGGCATTTCCATCCAAATCATAAAAGATACTGTCTCAGTAGAAATAGATCAAATTACTGTGTTTCAATAAAGTCAATTATTTGTATCAGCTGAAGACAAGGTCAATTTTATTATGTTGATGGAGGTTAAGAAAACAATAATTCAATAATATTCTCTTGAAAGTTTTGCTAGTAATACCACTGCCAGTCTATATATCGTTCCTCTGTTATGCCATCTTCTATATTTGTCTCAGTCTTTGCTATATAAAAGAAACTCTGTAATGGCAAGACCTTATCAGTTCTTTTAACTATTGGCATGTGCTTTACTGTAGTCCTTTTAACCCTCCCAATCACCTGCTATTGTTAGATGCCAAGCTGTTCCTATTGCCTATGTTCAGCCTTAATAAAATAACAGTTTTGACAGAGAAGTGAGTGGGTTTGACAAACTTCCAAACCAAAATTTATTCTTCATCTTCATTATGTGAACCTACAGATTATAATGCTTAGATGATATTACAATACTGAGATGATGCTTACATGCTGTAAGATAGGAAATGTTTAGTTTTCCTTATTTTGCAGATGAATACTTCTATTATTTTATATTAGTCACTGTACCTTTATAAATGAGCAGCTTAGAATGATTAAAGTGGTCCATATGGATGACCAGATCCTGCTATCAGCTACATCAGAGCACATGAAATTAGCTGAGATTTACACAAGTATAGCAGAACCAATTAACTTAGACCCCAGTTTTCAGATAGCTAATTGAAGAAATATATGCAGCAATAAAAAATGTTAATTATTGTGGAATAATGTACTGCAGAGGAATAGTTTTTTCATTCATTCATTATTTTTATTTCCACAGAGATCATTCCCTGGACTTTCTTTACCTTAATTATGGATTTTCAAGGCTGATGCAGTCAGATTTAGAATTTATGTTTATCTATTCTACTCTAATGTGGCATACTCTTTCACTTACTAGATGGAAACTTAAGGAACAATTTTTTCACTTATATGTTCCTTTCTGTCAGAGAATGTTCTTACAGTGGGGGTTGGTTTGGTTTGCTCTTTAAGGTATATGGTTTCAATAGGAAAAAAAAAAAAAAGATAAATACAGAAGAAAGAAATGTCTGTAGGAAATTCCTTATGAATGGGACTATTTTTATTTGTTATGGGTAATATATTGTAGCTAAATCAGATAATATATTTTTCCAAGACACAGTGATGCATTACATAAATAAGATTAAAAGAATAATTTCAATATATTTGTTTTCAATAAATAAATAAATAAAATCTGTATTAGACCTACTAGAAGTAGGCATTGGACTCCCCTTTCCTGAAATTTACAGCATCAGTCAGGGTTATGTTATGAATTACTATTGACATACCTGTTGACAGCTGGTAATGTTCAATGAAGCTAGAACCCTTAAAGAACAATAATTATAATACCAATAAATTAACTATTTAGTTAAGGAGGTAACAGATTAACTTTGATGGGGTAATGGATATCAGCTAGAATTAATGAGACTTAGGGGCAATATTGACCTTCAGGATCTCCCAGGATATGCTTAATTAGTGATGTAACCAGGTCTCACCAGAAAATAAAGGGCTGAGCTGACCTCTTGCAGGTAGGTCAAATAGGACAGATGTTGTGCTAGCACCAGACTGATCAAGGGTGTCTTACACCATTCAGACTTTTTGAAGAAAATTGACTTGCATGCTAATAAGAAATTAGTCCTAAGGAGGCTATTAAGAGGACAGCAAACATGAAAGACAAAGGTAAGTCACCTTAAAGAAACGAGGTAAAAGAAGACATTAGGAGGCAAAACCTCAGCTAAGCTCCTTCATGTCTGACTTGATCTAATCTTTCTAAGGCTGAAAACCTTAAGATCTCAGTTCTTCAAAGAGGAATCCCAACCAAAGCCCAAAGAAGGATTTCCATCCCTAGTTTCTGAACAAGAATGAAGCTTATGCATGGTCTGAAGGTGATTTCCCTTTCCCAGGTCTGAGTGTGCTCCCTGCTTGCACTGCTATTACAGATACTGCTCGTCTTTCTGGCCAAAGAGAACCAACCACTGGTTGCTGAATCCCATGTGCCCACAAGCCCTCATGCCCACCACGCTGGCCCTGCTCACACCACCCTCTGAGATGGCTGCTGTTGCTCTTTGTGCTTCCATGTGGCCTTGCTGAACTTCATGAGGTTGTCATGGGCTCATCTCTCAAGCCTATCTGGGTCCCTCTGGAGGGCAGCCCTTCCCTCCAGCATGTTGACTGCATCACTCAGCTTGGTGTTATTGGCAAACTTGCTGAGCATGCCCTCAATCCCACTGTCCATGTATCCATCAACATCAAGGATGTTAAACAGCACTGGTCTCAATATCAAGCCCTGAGAAACTCCACTCACCACTGATACTCACTTGGACTTTGAGCTGTTGACCACAACACTTTGAGCGCAACCACCCAGTCAATTCCTTATCCAATGAATGATCCAATCTGTCAAACCCATGTGTCTCCAATTTAGAGATAAATAGAAACATCAACAAATGAATAGGAGGAATCCCTGAGTTCTGAAGTCCAACATATTTTATTTCCCCCACCATGCATCAATATGTGAGATTGTCTTTGGTTTTATAAGGAAACTGTATCAGATTAGATGGAAATTCTTCTAGTTTGCATTTAAATGGAAAACTAAACAAAATATATACACTAATGCAGTAAAAAATTTTATGTATATTTTAAGAATTTTGTGTAAAAGATTAATGATGACAAATTCCATGAGAACTCTAATTTAATAGAAGTCAGGTATTGAAATAAGTGGTACATGAGACAGAGCTCTCAGGGGAGAGTATAACTAACCAGGATTTTAATTCCTGAAGCAAGTGTTCAACACAGCTTACAGTTCTTAATTCTTGTGTCTAGCCCCACATCAATCCTTCACATTTATAAGAAATATGTATTCCAAAAAAGTCAGTCTGCATCAAGTTGTCATTTTCCCTCTCAACATGTTTTATAACTTAATGTACCTGACAGTTTGATCTGATATGCCACACTTTACTCTCCATGAGTGCTATATTTTAAAAAGCTTTATTTTGAGCATCTTAGCTATAGTAACCACAGTTTTTAGAAAGTGAATAATTCACAGAAGTTATAAAGTGATTCAGGCTTGACTATTCCCTAAACACATCCTGTGAACAATGTGGATCCACTGCTTCCTTTTGGTTGGTAGAACTGAAGCTGGTGCTTATTTGGAGTGTATTCAAAAGACTAA
>VWZY01003622.1:54279-66969 GCA_013399075.1 Chloroceryle aenea | reverse complement strand
CTTCCTCCCGCTCCCTGCCACTGCCACCTCTACCGAGCGGCGCGGGCGACGGCCGGCGGTGGGGGCGAAGCGGAGTGGGCAGATGGATCCGGGACCCTTCCTGCGCCAGACGGGCGGCTTCGGAGCGGCACCTCGCATCCATAGGGATCCCGTGCGATGCACCCGGGGCGAGGGGCTCAGCACAAGCGACTTTTTTTTTCCCTTGTCTTGGGTCTAGTCTGTTTTCTGTGCCAGTTTTGCCTTGCTCTTTGCTGTAGTTTAAGTAGCTACCATGACTTAAACGCTTCTTAAACCATGACTTAAACTGTGACTTAATCCCTTCAGCAGTTTCATGTTCAAGACACACAGAGCTGGTGGTGGTGTTAAATGTACATAGAGATGCTGGAAACTTGGGTGTCTGGTTTTTCTGAGTTTAGCAACTTCTGGGTTTTGTAGAGATTCTAAAACCAATCAAAAATACCTCAGTGACCCTGCTCTGGCAGAGGGGTTGGACTCAGTGATCTTTCAAGGTCCCTTCCAAGCCCTGACATTCTGTGAAAATATCGGAAAAAGCCCCACTTTTAGTCATCAAAGTGCTCTTCTAAGAAACTGTTTTGCAAGACAACATTGAGTCTTCTGATTTCAGCTAACAAGGTCCCTGGTTAATAAAGACTTTAGTGCTGCATTTTACAGACAGATACGCTGTGATACACTCATACCTAATTCTGGCTTGTGTGAGTAAATGAAACACATTTTCCTTTTGATAGGACAAGAGGAACCGGCCTCAAGTTGCCCGAGGGGAGGTTTAGGTTGGAGCTGAGGAACAATTTCTTCCCTTCCAGGGTTGTCCAGGGCTGTCCCAGGCTGCCCAGGGCAGGGGTGGAGTCCCTGTGACCTCTGGAGGGGTTTCCAAGCCCCCGTGGAGCTGTGGTGCTGAGGGCCATGGGTCAGTGGTGCCCTGGCAGTGCTGGGGGAGCAGTTGGACTCCCTGAGCTAAAAGGACTCTCCCAAACAGAACAATTCTTTGATTCGAAGAATCTATTTTGCAAGACAACATGAGTCTTATGATTTCAGCTATGTCCATAAATGGTTAATAAAGACTTTAGTGCTGCAATACCCCTGGACTTCATATACAAAAGCCTCCGCGATGCGCTCCTATCCAACTCTGGCTCACGCGAGTGAATGAAACGCCCTCGATTTACTTCCTTCTCCCCCTGTAGGTACCAAGCAATGGCACTTGATAAACCACCTGCAGCCAGAGACGTCCTACGACATCAAAATGCAGTGCTACAACGAGGGGGGCGAGAGCGAGTACAGCAACGTCATGATCTGCGAAACCAAAGGTGAGCGCCCGTGGGACCCGGCAAAGGCGCCGCCCCAGGGCTCCCAGCGCCTGCTGCCAGCGGTTCTCACTGTGCCGCGCTCAGCGCCGCTCAAAGATCATCATTTTCTGGCATGCTTCAGAGGATTGTTTTGTCTCCCGAAGCAGGGGTTGTTTTGAGCATATGGAAACTGACCCATCGCACTCCTGACAAAGGCTCTTAGCAAAGCCCCGTGGATTTAGAGAGGGAGTTTTGTTGCTCTGGGTCGGGGAGGTTGGTTTTTTCCTAATGCCGCGCTGATGGCCGCTCCTTAGGAGACAACGGCGCTCTTGCAGATGACAGCGTTGATTTGCACGTCTGTTTTATGTCTTCAGGGCTCCATGACACGTTGTGTAAGTGCAGACCGCGCGGGGCAGGGCTGTGTCGGCTGCCTCCATCGCTAATCCCGCGTGCCTCTGGCACAAACGTTTGTACTGTTCTCTGGAAGTGTCAGATATGGCAGTCACATTTATTTTGCAAAGAATTCCTGTCTCCTTTAATCTCTAAACCCCGAGTAAGGCTGTAAAGGGAAAATGCAGACAGTAAACTTCAAATGCGGTGCTATGAAAAAAATGTTGTTTAAAAAAAAAAAAGCCCTCTAGGAGCGGAAGCATCAAAATTTAGTAGGAAAGCCATGAAGGAAGGGCTGGGAGCTGCAGGGCTCCAGGCTGCACACACAGTTGGTCTTCATCTGGCAAGGGGTAGAACTTTACTCCCCAGTTTTCAGTGTCGTTTGTACTGACTCTTCCTTAAAATGCACTAACAGGATGATCCACCTTCTCCAGAGTAACTCCATGGAGGTGCTTGTGTCTCCCTGACCAGCTTCCCTCTGAAGCCAGGCACCTCTTGCAGTTTTTCATGTCAAATGAAATAAATTTGAGCTGAAAACACACGTCAGATAAATTCCTGCATTAAACCACCATCTCATTTTCAGTGGTTTTCTGTCTAGCTCTTCCTCTCCTCAAGAGTACGAAAACGAGTTCAGAAAAGGGGGTTAGCAGGGTTCACATCAGACAAAAGTCGGTCACCTGGCAGCACGGAGGCACTAGAAATGCACGTTGTGGTTTTCCCTGACCTCAGAAGTGGAAAGATTTGCGCTCTTTCTCAAGTCAGGAGCGAGCGCGGCATGGCGAGTCGCTCGTTAAAGGTGCGAGTGACCTCAACGAGCGGGTTTGCGAGCGGGATAATAACCATCTTCTGAGGCAAATAGTTATTACCCAAGAGTAGTTGGCCTTCTCATAATGGGTTTTAATATGGACTTGGAAGCTTTCTCTTCCAAGAGTTAGGCATTAGGGCTGTAACTCAGCAGTAATTATTTTCATAATGAAATAACACGCTTAATGAACGTTCCCATATTTGTCTCTTCCTTCCTCCAGTGAAACGCACGCCAGGAGCATCCGAATACCCGGTGAAGGACCTGAGCACGCCACCCAATCCCCCCGACCGGGTCGGAGGAAGCGGAGGTGGCCCTTCCAACGGCGCCGTTCGGAGCGGGGACATGCTCTACCTGATCGTGGGCTGCGTCCTGGGCGTGATGGTCCTTATCCTCATCGCTTTCATCGCCATGTGCCTCTGGAAGAACCGCCAGCAGAACGCCCTGCAGAGTGAGTTCTTCTCAGTTTTATGACAAAAAAAATGATCAGAGTAAAATTAGCAACATCCGTGTTGCATTTAAGGAATGAGAAGCAGCCAACTGGTGCTTCTTTAGAGATTTGTACTTCCTGAGTGTGCCTTAGGTGAAGCTGTGGGTTTTTTTAAGAGCGGCAGTGACATCTCCATTTCTTTGCCTTGATGCTCTTTGTGTTTCTGCTGCTGTTTCACCCAAAGAATGGTTTGTGAAATGCCTGCACAAAGTGTTTAATTTTAAGGGGTCCAGATGGGTCTAGAGCATGACTCTAATGAGGAGACTGGGGTCGTTGAGCCTGGAGAGCAGGAGGCTCAGGGGAGACCTTCTGGCTCTGACAGCTCCTGACAGGAGGTTGGAGCCAGGGGGATCGGACTTGCTCCCAAGGAACAAGGGACAGGACAAGAGGAACTGGCCTCCAGCTGCCCCAGGGGAGGTTTAGGTTGGAGCTGAGGAACAATTTCTTCCACCTCCTGGAGGGTTGTCCAGGGCTGTCCCAGGCTGCCGAGGGCAGGGGTGGAGTCCCTGTGACCCCTGGAGGGGTTTCCAAGCCCCCCGTGGAGCTGTGGTGCTGAGGGCCATGGGTCAGTGGTGCCCTGGCAGTGCTGGGGGTGGTTGGACTCCATGGTCTGACAGGTCTCTTCCAAACAAAACAGTTCTGTGATTGTGCTGAGTGCAGTGGCAGAACTCCCATGTAATCAGAAGAACTTGTTAAAACGTGGAGACTTGAACCCCTCCTGTGTATATCTGGAGAGAAAAAGAACTTGCAGCACCTGGAGGACAAGTCCCTTGTTACCTCTCAGTCCCTTCACAGTAAAGTGGAGCTCAACATCCAGACCTTTTAGAGAGGTGTTAATAAGACAAAACTGCCCATCTGCGAGTAGGACCCTTGAGCAGACACTCTGGAGCTGCAGCTCTGAACCCACAAACGGTTCTGTGCCAACAGAATCTCTCCACTCATCTTTGCTGTTCCTAATGCAGGGATCAGCCTCGCTCCTTCCATAGCTGGTGGTTATTTTTAAATGTCCTTAGTCTCTGACAAAGAGAAGCGAAACAAAACTTCATTTGAGATAAGATAGAGCCTTCAGCTGCAGCCCAGAGATGTTCTCTGGATGTTGGCTGCAGCAGATAGCGGGGCCTATCGATTGTTCAGCCGGGCTGTGGTCGGGACGCTCTCCACAGCGACTGGCGTCAGCTGAGTCCTTTCAGACCTGGTCTGTTCTCCAGGACGTGCCTGGTTTCCATTTCCACATTTGTACGCTCAGCACTTGGATATTACAGTTAATTTACAAAAGCTGTAGAAAGAGAAAATAAGTTTCTTTTTGTGTCTTAGAGACTCTCGTTTACATTCTGTCTTTCGCAGAATACGACCCTCCTGGCTACCTCTATCAAGGGGCAGACATCAGCGGGCAGATAATTGAGTACACCACCTTACCCGGCACCAGCCGCGTCAACGGCAGCATCCACGGAAACTTCCTGAGCAACGGGGGCCTCAGCAATGGCTGTCCCCACCTCCATCATAAAGCTGGTAACGGAGTTAACGGGATCATGAACGGAGGCGCCGGGCTGTACCCAGGGCACAGCAGCTCCCTGTCCAGGACACACGTAGACTATGAACATCCCCACCATCTTGTGAACGTAAGCTCTTCCCTGGGGGCTTAGAGTCATACAGAATCAGAGACTCACGGACGGGTCTGGGTGGGAAGGGACCCTTAAATTAAGCTCATCTGGTGCAATCCCCTGCAGGGAGCAGGGACATCTGCAACCAGAGCAGGGTGCTCAGAGCCCCGGCCACCTCCCCTGCAATGGGGACAGGGATGGGGCAGCCACCACCTCTCTGGGCAGCCTGGGACAGCCTCTCCCCACCCTCAGCACCAACAATTTCTCCTGCTCTCTGCTCTAAATCTCCCTCTTTCAGTTCCAAACCATCTCCCTTTGTATTGGACCAACAGGCCCTGCTCAAAAGTCCATCCCCATCTTTCTGACAGGCCCCTTGGAGTCCTGAAAGGCCCCCAGAAGGTCTCCCCAGATGGAGCCTTCTCCTCTGCAGTCTGAACAACCCTGGAGGTTGTAGACACAGAGTTAATTTGGGTGGGGGAAAAACTCATCCATTGATAACAGCCAGCTCCACTAAATTCCTTCTCCCAGAGGAAGCAACCGGACTGATATTTCTGATACAAACATCATGGTTTTCATTTGAGAATATCAGATGACAGCAAGAATTCCATTTACTCTGGGAAATCTGCCTCTACCCTCCTCCTAACAGCATGTAAGCTCTGAGAATGCTGCAGTACTGGGCTGAGATACTTTACTGGTACATATGGTATTTCTCAATCTTCAAGTTAAATAGATTTAATTATAGCTGCTTATTCTGCAGCTTTATGGATCGCCCGGTTTTCCCCCACCTGTTTCAGATCTGTAACTCTAAGCAATGCTATTAATTATGGCAAAGCACGAATGGAGCAGGAGGTTCCATAAAATAAAATGCCCCATACGCCTTGAAATGCAGCAACGTAATAACGTCAGGGCTTTTTATTTCTCTGTAGTTTCAGGCCCTTGTTTGCAACTCTCGAAACAGGCTCAGCTTTTTGGAGGTTTGTTTCGTTGGTTATTTTGTGAGGAGTTTTTTTTGGTGGGGTTTTTTTGTTTGTTTGTTTGTTTAGAAATTGAAAATAAAATTAAAAGCTAATTTCAGTCTGCTCCCCAGCCTTTGTACGCTGTGGAAAAAAAAAAATCCTTCGTTGGCTGAGCTGTGTCCCGTTTCCAAGAGAGAATAATGATTTCATTATTGTCTATGGAAACAGATGGCTTGCATTCAAACTTACTAAACGCACTCAAAACTGTGAACATTGCCCAGGAAAACTGAAAGAAAAAGTTCAAAAGTCTGACTAACCCATGCTGCTTCGGGAGGGGAAGAAACGGGCTATTGTTTGTGTTAGTAATTGAACGCAAGTGCTTCGTTTTATTGAACAACAAATTAGCACTTGCACAGTAGTTGCCACTTCAGTTAACTCCGGCTTTGAGGCCAGACCAGTTGGTTCTTCACCTGATTCTTTCTTTGCTCTGCTTGTACAGCAAGAAAGAGATGGTTTTTGGTTGCTTTCGAGAGCAACTGAGGCCCAAACAGCGGTTTCTTTGGACCTGTCCAACCTCCCAGTGGGTCAAACCCTCCAAAAGTCTTCAGCTGTCCAAGCCCTGAGGAAGGGAAATTTTGAGAGCTCATCCTGGAGAACCCCTGGAGGACTCCTGGGGATGTTTTGTCCCAGTTCTTGGTGCTCGGAGCTCCTCCATGCCACGAGACAGGACATACAATGTCTCTGCCTCAGTGCAAAGAGATGAGTTTTTCTTTCCCCCACTCCATGGTGTAGAAGGTTTGAGTCATGCAATCTCTTCCCACTGAGAGAGATGGGGCTGGCACATGGGTGAGGCCCTGCAGAGGGACAGGATGTTCTCATCCTCCTGAGAACTCTCTTCATTGTTTCACTGATTGGGCTAAATGAGGAAGGGAGAAACTGGCCAGGATGGCAATCAAGGCTAATTAGGCACTTCCTTACAGCTCAGAAATCTTAAGGATAAGCCACTTTTTAGCAGAAATAGGGTTATGGAGTAGAATCATTGAATCATTTGAGCTGGGAGAGACCTTTTTACATCATGGAGTCCAACTACTCCCACAGCACTGCCAGGGCACCACTGACGCATGGCCCTCAGCACCACAGCTCCACGGGGGGCTTGGAAACCCCTCCAGGGGTCACGGGGACTCCACCCCTGCCCTGGGCAGCCTGGCACAGCCCTGGACAACCCTCAAGGGAGCAGAAGAAATTGTTCCTCAAGTCCAACCTAAACCTCCCCTGGGGCAACTGGAGGCTCTTTCCTCTCGTCCTGTCACTTGTCAGCAGTTACCTACCACTTGAAATCATAAAATGGTTTGGAAGGGACCTTAATCTCATTCCAACCCCAGTGCCATGGGCAAAGACACCTTCCCCTCAATCTCCAAAACCAGGTTGAGCTTTCCCAAAGCAGCTCCACTCCCAAAACATGGCCTGTTAGCTCCGGCTCCAACATCGGCATCCGCCTGGTCCCCAACAATGAGGTATGTGTTAATCTGGGCATTTTTACTTGCTTGTAATGGCCCCTTCAGCCAAAACTAACACCGCCAAATCCCTCGCACCCAGAGTCATTGCTGGCTGAGGAGTTGCCCCATCTGTGAAAATAGGAAACGTTTCAAAAACCAGCGTAGCGAAGTAAACTGATCTAATCGGCCTAATGACAGGGAAGTGGGATGGGTTTGTGTCGTGACATCAGCCCTGCACAGTTAATCCTCGGCCTCCCCCGACGGGCACAGGTTCGCTAACGAACAAACCCTTCGCTTTCTGGTCTGTCACCGGCGTTAAAAATAAACATATTTACAGCGTGGTTATGAAATTAAACCTGAGCGTGCGCGGCCGAGAACGGAGCAGGGAAATGAGCACATCGCTGCCCGAGCTGCAGCTATTTACTTTTCTCTGACGCCCGCGCTGGCAAAAGCCCCTCCGCTCGGCCCCGCACAATAGCGCAGTGTTGCCGTGAGGCTGCAGATGGGCAAAGTGAGTGGTGGGGGGGAAACTGGAGGAAAACTGGGGCGCTGGCTTGAGCTGTGTGCCTGCTCCGTGCCCATCCTGCAAAGACTCGAGTAAGGAGCGATGAAGGATGGAGGGACTGGAGCATCTCTGCTGAGGAAAGGCTGAGAGCCCTGGGGCTGTTCAGCCTGGAGAAGAGAAGCCTGAGAGGGGAGCTGACGAATGGTTCCAAATCTGTGCATGGTGGGGATCAAGGAGAAGGGGCCAGGTTCTTGTCAGTGGTGCCCTGTGACAGGACGAGGGGCAATGGTAGCAAGGGGAGACACGGGGAGTTCCACCTCAATGTGAGGAGAAACTTCTTCCCTGTGAGAGTGACAGAGCCTGGCCCAGGCTGCCCAGAGAGGCTGTGGAGTCTCCTGCTCTGGAGACTTTCCAGCCCCCCTGGCTCTATTCCTGTGTGGGCTGCCCTGGGTGATGCTGCTCTGGCAGGGGGGTTGGACTGGATGATCTCCAGAGGTCCCTTCCACCCCCACCGTTCTGTTTCTATACTAACAGGGGGTTTCTGTTGTGTCTCCACGAAGGGCGGCGGGGTGTACACAGCGGTGCCGCGGGCTGACCCCTCGGAGCGCATCAACTGCCGGAACTGCCGCAACAACAACAGGTGAGGCTGCGCGCGAGGTCGGGACCGTGGCGGGGGGAGAGGAGCTGAGAGTGGAGAGCTCAGGGCTGGGCCAGGGGCACAGGGGGAGCTCTACCTTGTGACTCGGCCATGGGGTTGCCCATGGGATGGAGCAAAAAGTTATTAACCAACCTCACACACGCACACCCCCCTGAGCTCATTTTGCCCAGTGTCTTCCTCTGGGAAGCGAGGCCGGTTGGGCACCGGATTAGTTATGAAACCTCATTTCCTGCTCTTCCTTCGGTTTGGAGATAACGAAACCATTCCAGATGGACTTTGTCAAGCAGGATTTAACTGCTCTCCTGTATTCCACATTTCCCGCTGTTCTCTGAAGCCCAGCAGGGAACTGGAGTCGCAGCTTTGCCCCCAGAGCGCTCGTCTTTGGAATGTGAGGTTCTTCAGGCCTCGAGCAGCAGCCTGACCAGCCATTGTCACTGGGGATACACTTTTTGCTCAAGAAAACGGAGTCTTGTCTAGAATAAGGGAAAAGGGAGTCTGCTTTTTTATTGGCTTTTTTCACTTCTGGAAGGTTTAAAGAATATCCTTCCAGGCTTCTGACTAAAGCTCTGGTAGGGACTGAAAACAGGCCCGAGCGTCAGACGTGCCAGGCTGCTCTGACTGCTAAATCCTGGGTGTTTTTTCAGTCGCGCCTCGAATTTCCTATCTTACTAAAATTGTCAGCTGCCTTTAGGTGTTCATGTGGAGAAGCTGAGGTGAAATTAAGCTGTTGTTGAAGGCAAGAAAACATGTTTGCTTCATTCCCACTGCTTTACTTTGACAAATACAACTTAGAATAGGCTTTCAGTTCTTCCTCCTTTCGTAAATATATGCGGAATGGGGTCTGTCCTCTCCAGCTCTACTGTTCCTCCCAGCTGGGTCATCAGAAGGGGCTGAACTTTGAATTTTCACGTCCCTGTTCTATATTTGACCACTTGATAGCGAAACAAGTTGTCCTTTACAGCTGCCTTACCCCAGAGGGGACCATTAACCTCCGTTTGGCAGGAGAGCGGCACAGCCGGGGCCGCTCCGTTCCCTTCCTGGGGCTGGGGGAATGGAAGGAGGACATGGGAGAGGGGAACAAGGACGACCAGAAACGTGCCTGAGCGTTACACCAGGGGCTGGGGTGAGGAGGAGCTGGTAGGTTTTGGCTGGTGGGTTTTTCCAGCACAGAGCCACAGAGATGATGGAGGGAGGGAACATCTCCCTGCTGAGGTCAGGCTGAGGGAGCTGGGGCTCTGTAGCTGGGAGAAGAGGAGACCGAGGAGTGACCTCATTCCTGTTTATAAACATGTAAGGGGTGAGTGTCGGGAGGCTGGAGCCAGGCTCTGCTCAGGGACATTCAGTGACAGGACACAGGGCAACGGGTGCAGCTGGACCACAGGAGGGTCCATGAAAACGCGAGGAGAAACTTTTTTATGGTGAGGGTGACAGAGNGTCCAGCGTAAGTAATTCTCTGCTTCTGTGACATGTTCCTGTGTGGCCTATAGGCCCTGGGTGACCCTGCTCCGGCAGGGAGTTGGACTTGGTCCCCAGAGGTCCCTTCCAACCCCTGATGTTCTGAGATTCTGTGATTCCCTGATACTGGGAATCTGGGTCTGGAGTCTTTCCCCCGTCGTTGCTCAGCCTCGCAGGGCTGTCCCCTCCGTCTGGTCGTGTGGAGAGGGCCCGCGCCGTGTCCCACCCTCGAATCTTGTGCGCAGAGCCGGGGTGGTTCCCTCCGCAGAGCACCTGTGCGGTGTGGCGGGAGGGCCTCAGACTCGGGAGCGTCTCGGGCTCCTCCTGGGCACCACCAGTTACTCCACCACCTCCACCCAGCGCCCGCCACTGCTGCCCGGCAGGCTGACCGGAGCGGGCCGTTGACTCGTGACCACGTGCGAGGGTTTCAGCAGCTGCCGTCAGCAGCGGCCACCTCGGAGCACAGTTCTGGTTTTACAGTGGCGAGCGAGCTCCGTCTTCTGTTTCAGTCAGCGCTCAGTGCTGCTTGTGGAGGTTTGCCAGGGGCGGGAGCCACTGAAATGTGGATACCTGCTCTGCTGCTGGGGACGGAGCTGGGAAAACCAGTGTGGTTTAGGCTCAAGAACAGATAATTTTTTTCTTCTTTGGTGCTTTTTGCGCTAAAGCCTCCTAGACCCCGATGATCACAGGGGGACTTACATCTGTACAGATCACTCTTCACTGCAAATCCCCTGTGTCCTGGTCAGAAAGCCGAAATCCACCCTTCAACTCCAGCAGTATCTGCCTCTTCTTTCCAGCTTTTAAAATCTAAATTATGCTGGTGGGGGCTTTTAAGTGAGCCTATAATTTGGTAGGATTTTAGCCTCAGGAATTGATAGAAAATGTGGGGTTTTTTACTTCTCTACTCATATACACCGATGGCTTGTTTCCATCCAAATGTGGTTATTTAAGCTCCACAGCTGAGCTGCTGGAAGCTGTAAAACAAAGAACTGCGCCAAGCTTGGTATCTTTAAAAAGAAACCCCCCTAAACGTGCAAACCCAAACACTTTAAGCAGGTTCCACTATGGTTTCTTTTTATTTATTTATTTATTTATAAATAATAAGCGAGCGCAGGGAAAACCTCTGCGGAGAGAAATGCAAACTAATAACTGGATTTGTTGGAAGGCCAGCTGTGTTTCATGTGGATTCTTCAGCGGCTTCTGTGGTGTTTTGGTACTCGGAATAATGGTTTCGGAGGCAGTTACGGGGGCAGAAGGACAAAGCAGGGCAGTGGAGGTCGGAAGGGAAGCTTGGAAGTTCTGGCACTCGCAGTGATCACGGGTTTCGGGTGGAAATATAAACTGAGGCTCTGAGTGAGTTTGCAGAACAAGGCCCACAGGAGCGATGTTTTTATGCATCTCTGTGACCTTTTTAATGTGATAAAAGTGCTTTTGGGGAGTTGCCTATGGTGAGTGCAAAGCTCAATGTCTCCCGGGTTTAAATCCATCTGAATTTGGTGCTGAGGGCTCACCTGATATCAAAGTAGGCTCTGGTGGCTGATGACCTCCAAGTCCATCTTCCCCCATCTTTCAGCAACAGGACAATCAGCTCTGATTAGTTTTGGGCCAGAATCACTCTGAAGGAGCGTGCTGTGCTACTGGGGAAGCTGGAACCTGAGCAGCCAGATCCCAGCCATTGATTTTTATATTGCAGTACATCAGTGATGCGAGAGCCAANATCCCCTCGCCCAGACCATTGGTAAAGATCACCCAGGAGCCATTCCTGTATTGGCACATAAAACGTGGAGCAGTGTGGCAGTTTCTGGCAGCTGTACAAGTGGACGTTTTGCTTCTGCAGTAATGGCAGTTATGTATAAAACCAGACCAAAGTCTGATTTTTGGGGGGGGGGGGGCCTTTCGTACAGAGGAATCACTTATAGAAATGTTCACTGAGGTCATGTTGGTCACGGGGCTCCAAATGCTGTTGGCATTTTCCCTGCCTGCCGCGGTGATAGGTGCATCTCAAGGTCCAACTGACCTAGCACAGTGTCTGACGGCTGGTCTGGTGGTAAAAGTGATGAAATATTGCAGTTCCTCCAGATAAATGGTGGGAAGAAGCAGCTCCGAGTAACCCCGCTTTGGTTTATGTCCCACCTGCAGGTGTTTCACCAAAACCAATGGCACATTTGGCAGCGGCGCACTCCCCATCGTGCCCATTGTAGCACCTTATCAGCAGGACAGCCTGGAGATGAAACCTCTCAATCACCACGTCATGGTGGCCATGTGCTTGGCCTCCAGCGTCCCCGAGTGTGGTGCCCAGCTGGAGGAGGACAGCAAGGAGAAAGTGGAGCCACCGTCCGGCCACCACCCCTGCTGTCGAGAAGGCAGGAACCGGCTCTCCATGGATTACACAGATGGTAAGAACTTCTGGAGAGGGTTTGACGCCGGGAATATTCTGCAGGGCTCTTAACTGACTGTGGGGAAGCTACTAATCAATCCCAAGATTAGTTGGCCTAGAGCCATCCCGTAGTCATGAAGTGTAGGTGGAAGCTGGGCTGAGCTGGTGGGTGTGACCAGTTTGTTACTGGTGCTTGGAGGGAGCCGCTGCTCTTGTGCCTGGTACGGTGGGAATGAGCCTGAGCTCAAATCGCCCACTTGGATTAATCTGAATATTTTTGGCCTGTGGGACTGTTTCCTGAAGCAGGTGAGGAGGAGGAGACTGAGAGCTGTCTGAAGGACAGAGCTCAGAGAGTTGTGATCAGCAGTGCAGAGTCTTGTTGGAGGCCTGTAGCTCATGGTGTTCCCTGGGGTCAGGACTGGGTCCAGTCTTCTTCGACATCTTCATCAATGACCTGGATGAGGGGACGGGGTGGACCCGCAGCCAGTTCGCTGATGGTACTGAACTGGGAGCAGTGGCTGAGACACCAGAGCTGCGCTGCCATCCAGCAGGACCTGGGCAGGCTGGACACTTGGGGGCAGAGGAACCTGATGAAGTTCAAGCAGGGCAAGTGTCGGGTCCTGCCCCTGGGAGGAACAACCCCCTGCACCAGGACAGGG
>VWZY01003621.1:7865-48883 GCA_013399075.1 Chloroceryle aenea | reverse complement strand
AAAAAAAAAAAAAAAAAAACACACACAGAGGAAAAAATCCCCTGATTTCATTACTAATGACTGAAACTAAAACCATGCTATTAAATGCATAGAACAGATTCTAGTGAAAATTAAAGGAATTGGAAAGGTGAGATCTTTGCCAAGTCTCCTGAATTAATTAAAAAAAATCTAAGAAAATGTAAGTATATAGCTGACAAAGGTGAGTATTCTTTGAGAAAAAAAATAAATCTTGACTATATGCACTGTAAGTAGATTAAAAAATCTTACTACATGGCAGAAAATGTGTGTAATGGTTTGAAAAATGCAAGTCAGAAATGCATAATAAAAGAAATGCAACAGTACAAAAAAAAAAAAAACAAAAAACAAAAAGTGTCCATATACAACTCGACACTGCCGTCTGGGGTGGTGGTAGCAGTCCCGATGAAATGGTCCTGCTGAAGCAGTGATCCTGTAGGAAAGATCCAGCGGGGAAGGGTACCTCGTGCTGACCTGAGCCCCAGACCATCTCCGGTTGGTAACATTGGGTCCTCCCCCCTGGGCGGAGCATTCCACAACGGGTTGATGTCTTTCTGTGAGTCAGGCAGTAGGTCCTCGACTGCCCATTAAACTCCTGGAGGGAATTATCTATGAGTCATGGGCAAGGCATCCATGGTCCCATTAACAGAGAGGACTCCTCCCGCTGGATGTGAAGGTGTGTCCTGTGCAGCTGCTACTGATGATTTGTTAACAGCCTGTGAGCAATGACATAGAGGGTATAGAATACACAGTTTTTGCTTCTACCCACATATAAACTGGTCCCGGTCCTTCTAACTATGACAATGTGTCAATTATGTTACTTTACTGCCACCTGAAGATTGTGTTGCAAACCAACATATAGCTGGAGTTACAATCCTTTTGTAAAATAATTACGCTGAACACAACACTGGAAACAAGGAAGAGAAGGTCATCTGAGATACTATTTCATGTTAGTGTAAATATATTGTTCTCTTCAGTATTTGTTCACCTTTATTAAAAAGGTGAGCATCATCAGAAAATTAGTAAGCTGTGGGATGGCTGCACTGTATCCATCATTTTGAACAAAATCCTATAAAACAGAGGGTTTGTGTGTGTATGTGTTTTGTTTTGTTGGTGGTGTGGTTTGTTTTGTTTTGTTTTGTTTTCTTTGTTTCTTTGGTATAGATCTAGGAGGACACTGGTGTGTTTTCTTGTCTCTCTGGCTTGGAAACAATCTTATTGCAATTATTTCAACTTTTCATATTTTCCATTACACATGTACCTATTTACTTTGCTGTGTTAGGGCCGTTTACACAGGAAACCAAACTACCTGTTTACTTTGAACCCGCTGCCTGATCAAGGGAATACCGAGGCACCAACCTGTGTAACAAAATATGGATGAAACAGGTTTAATTCTTGGGTACTATGTCAGATGCACACCCCGGGAGATGGAGCCAGTCCTAAGAAAGATTATAAGCTATCACTTTTGTGATGTTGTACCATTTATAAAGAGTAATTTTTTATTCCTGATATGTTTTTTCTGCCTCCCTGATAAATTGTTATAATCAGTTTCCCACTCTCTAATCCTTAATTTTCTTAATAACCTCTTGTGAGAAACTCTGCCTTGTCTTAATGCCATCTTTTTCATCTGCACAATTAAGATTAAATTATCAGATTTAATCACATATTGATCTCATTAGAGAGATTTTGATATCATTTACAGGGATCCAAATCAAATCTAAAAACCCTACTGAAATCAGTGAAGTTAGAATTTTTGTGATAATAAATAAGGCCACAGGCAGTGTTGACTTGGTGTGGAACAGCAGTAAGCACCAGCTAGTAGTAGCTTTCCTGACACCTTGAGCTTCTGACCTTGTTCATTCCTCTGCATTTTGACTGTCTGGCCATTTCGGGGCTTCTGCTGCAATTAATGTGGTTGTTAAATAGCAAGAGGCTATGGGAAACTGATGAATTTTGAGAATTTCAGACTTCAGAAAAATATTCTTTCAAATTTAACTCACAGCTGAATCTTCCGGGAAAAAGTTAGTAACTAGAAACATTCAGGCTGAGACATGACCTGCACAACTCTTTTCCTTCGTGACCAACTTGAGCTTCATTACTAAAATTACAGAAACAGAATTTTCATAAAATTCTTCTGCTCATAGCAAATGGTTTTAAAGGTACAGAAATCATGTCGAGAGAAGTCTGCTCTTGGGTCTGTAAGTGTAATGTAAAAATCAAACAGGAAAAAAATTTCTAATCCTAGTTGTAAGATGTAAGGACTGAAGGCAGAACAATGGTGAAAATAATTTTTTCAAAGGACTGTTCATTAACTTCTTAATCATTCTTGTGGGGCTGAAGAATGAACAGCATTTTCTATATCAAGCTTTCGCATCTTAAAGAATGGCCTAAAGATTTCTTAAAAGACCAAGTCTAGAATTATTTATCACATTTTAATTTCTCCTTTTAAAATAACATCAGTCATTACATGAGTACTGAACTATTAAATACAATGTATTTGATCTGGCATTTTTATCTTATGTCATGGTAGTATTGTCCACTAATGTATTAATAAAAAATTGACAAAACAATCCCAGAGACTCATAATAGTATTTTATCCACCTAGAGTTCCCTGCAGAGATTAGGAGATCAAAATATAGAATAAGATTTCTATTGGGCAAGTAAGATTTTTATTAGATTTTACTATTTCTGTGTACATTTTAGGGCAATAACACTGCAAACAGAAATGCAATTCACAAAGCCTCATGTATCTGGTGAGGATGATTATTTTGAGCAACTCTGTACATAGAGTGCATGTTCACTGTCCTTGTACTGAATCTAATCTAAGCCTTATATTTTGCTCAAGTCCTAGTTAGCATTGATGTGTCATAGCAAACCAGTAGATATCACTAAAACACAAACCACCACAAATTATGTTCTTAGCAGTTCTTCTTCCTGCAACAGAAGATCACAGGGTAATATGAGATTTTTATTCTAAATTTATACACACTCATCATAGTGCTGAAATCCGTGGTTAAGGTTTAATCTATGTATTGTATCTTGACTTTAAAACAACAACTTGCCCACCAAGACCAAAGGCCTTATCTCTCAGACAGATTAAGAAATGGACCAAAGAGTGGCTGAGCACTGCAGTTACATCAATACATCAATACTAAGAGGGAAATCAATTAGCTTCAATAAAATAAAATCTAATTTGTAGTTAATCATGCCACAGAGTTGATGATTCCTAAGTATTTTCTTTGAATTTTCCTATCCATGAAGATGTCACTTTTTTATTAGATCTAAAAGATGACTTTTCTGAATATTATTTCCAGCACAGGCAAGTCATGAGATACTTGAAACGTCTCCTATTGCATTCACACAAAATTTTTATCTGTTTCCAATTCAAATAAGTTTAGACAAGTTCAGATACATTATCTTAGATGTGCTAAGGCATATGAACAGGCTTTTTAAGCTTGGAATTGAAAGGACTATGACCTTCTTAAAACACAAATTAAAAATTCGATAGAACTGTCACAGTTCATCATCCTGAAAGAAAAGCTTTCTCTTCTACTCAGGAAACCACAGCTTTTATGATATGCTATTCAAAAGTCAAAATCCTTTCCAGTTCTCACAGACATCAGATATTCCATCGTATTAATTAAACACGTGAAGAGTGTAGAAATATTATTTGTCAGCATTGTCCTTCCCTTCTTTCAGCAAGCTCTGTAGATGTACTGTCCATGTAGTTTACTGGCACACTGCATCCCCCAATTCATTCCTGTCAACATGAATTTCTTAAATGACTGTAACAGAAGCAATGCTGAGTATTAGTCTGAGGTGCATGTGAATAATCTATAATTGATGTACGAGGTATAATTGGAGTCAAGGTGTACGCACAAATATTCCCCCACATCTACCACCCTACTCCACCACCCCCCAAAATAAGTCATATATAGTCATGTAAAATGATTCAGACTGAGAAAAAGACAAATGGCACAGCTTGACCTTCTCAATATTTAAATGAAAAGCGAATGGACTATGATATATTGTCCTGGTTTGGCTGAAAACAGGACTAATTTTGTTCAGTGATTTTACTTTTCAGCTCAGTACTTCTGATTAACAGCACTTTCTGAAGTTAGAAGCATGTTTTTACAGAGTATGCTGCCAGCAGTGATAACTGCCCATGTTTAGAGTTACTACCAAGAATTGGTATGCAGACCAAGACCACTTCCGGATGGTGTGTACCACACAGGGGGGTGCAGTAAGAAAAAGACTGTACCTAGGAAGGAGCGGACAGGGCAGATGACCCCCAACTGATCAGCGAGGTATTCTATCCCATATATGTCATATTCGGTAGCAAGGATATATTCGTTAGCAAGGAGAGGGATCCAGGAGGGTCTACTGGGCTTTTACCAGGGCTCTTCTCCCCTTNGTAAAAGCCCAACAGACCCTTTTCGGATCTTTCTGTTTGATACTGAACATGATGTGTATGGGATGGAATACCTCGCTGATCAGTTGGGGGTCATCTGCCCTGTCCGCTCCTTCCTAGGTGCGGTCTTTTTCCTTTCTGCACCCCCCTGTGTGGTACACACTGTCCAGCAGTGGCCTTGGTCTGCATAGCAATTCTTGGTAGTAATTCTAAACATGGGTTGTTATCACTGCTGGCAGCAGACACTGCAAAAACATGCTTCTAACTTCAGAAAGTTCTGTTAGTCAGGAGTACTGAACTGAAAAGTAAAATCACTGAATGGACTTAGTTCTGTTTTCACCCAAACCAGGGCAAAGAGATATTCAGTTCATCAGGACACTGGAAACCACTCATATCACAGGAGGTTAAAATGCACCTTTAGAAACTAGCAAAAGCAGAGGCCTGTTTTTAAACTGTTATGCCAGGACCTTATTTTTTCCAGAAATAGTTAGGAAGGATATAGATAGTTTTTCAAAGTTAAAAAGTCATTACATTAACAATTTCAGTATAAATCTCCTATATGACACACAGGCTTTGAATGCTTTCTTGACCAGTCAATTGGTATTGCCAGCTCATAAAGCAAGCTCTGGATAAAGAGACATCAAATAGCTGTTTAATAGCATTGTAACTGGTATTTATTAAAAGGATTCTTTAACTACTGAGTTATGCAAATGTCTGTTTATCTTTTAATATTGACTGTCACAGTTTTCCTGGTATACACTGTGAAAATGAATATATATGAGTGTATGGAGAAATCAAGCGTCTGTTGTTCCGTAGTAGTATACCCTTTGTATATATGCCTTTCCACAAGCTTTGCAATAAAATCTTGGGGGTTTAGGATAAATTTAGCTCAGCACAATGCATTCCTCCGCACCACCTTTCTTCATGTTTGTGAAGGGTTAAGGGTGGACTGGCCACTAGAGGAATGACAGACACTATCCATTAACCCCTCTCCCTTCCCAAAGTGGGAGAGAAAGGGAATAAGGGAGAAAGATTTATGAACTGGAAAAAGAAAACTAAAACATCAATAATGAAAATAGTAATAGTAAAATGAAATATAAACAAATGCATACAAAACAAATATTGAATCCAATCTCCCTAATGGCAATTTGTCACTGTCCACACTAATGCTGTTGGCATGTACTGGAGAAGTCCAAGACTGGACTCAGAAACAGATGGGAACAAGATTCAGGAGCTGGATTCTGGAATGTACAGATTGAAAGCAAAGGAAGAACAAATGGAGTCCTCATTGGATTCTTGCCATTGAAGAAGAAAGCTTGACCCTCTTGATCCCTGAGCTTTATACTGAATAGGATGTATATGAGATGAAATACCTTGTTAGTCAGTTTAGGGTCACCTGTCCTGTCCACTCATCCCTATTGGTGCAACCTCTTACTTTCTACATATCTCAACATGGTATACAAGATTGAGCAGTGACCTTGGTTTTCACAGGAGCAAATGTAAGTAAAATGATCAGAAGTCTTTCTGCACACCAATCCTTTGTAGTAACTCTAAACGTCTAGCATTATAACTTCTAGAAGCAGACACAGTCTGCAAAAGTATGCTATTAACTTCAGCAAGTGCAGTTAGTTAGAAGAGACTTAGATGAAAAGTAAAATCCCTGAGCAGATATAGATCACTTCTATCTCAGACCAGGACAGTCAGGATGAACCCCCTCAAAAGAAATTCCAGAAGCCAAGGCCCCCATGCCACCTACCTCAGCGTAAATGGAGGGAACAGTCTTTTGGAGTCCTGGACTTGTTGGTACCTTTACAGAATCACAGAATTTCTAAGTCTGGAATAGACCGCCAAGATCATCAAGTCCAGCCTATGACCCAACACCATGAGATCAGCTAGACCATGTCACTAAGCTCCACATCCAGTCTTTCCTTAGACACCTCCAGGGATGGTGACTCCATCACCCCCCAGGGCAGTACTTTCCATTGTCTAATCACCCTTTCTGTGAGGAAGTGCTTTCTAAGATCCAACCTAAACCTGCTCTGGCACTGCTTCAGGCCATGCCCTCTCATCCTGTCACGAGCTGCCTGGGAGAAGAGCCCAACCCCCACCTGACTACAACTTCCTTTTAGGTAGTTGTAGAGAGTGATGAAGTCCTCCCTGAGTCTTCTCTTCTCCAAGCTGAACAACCCCAGCTTCCTCAGCCTCTCTTCATAAGACTTTCCCTCCAGTCCCTTCACCAGGTAGTGGTGTACACATATTTATACAGATGGCAAAAGCATTTTGAGAAGCTTAGATACGTCTTAATTCCTGAACATCTTCTGAATCAATAGGAACTGGACAGTCAGGAACTTAAAAAAAAATAAAATCCCCTTGCCTGCTTCTTTTCACTTTTAAAAGCATAGAAATTAGAAGCTGGGCAGAAGATTTTCTGTTGATTTTTCAGTAGTATAAAAAATGGATGACTGAACAGTCACAGATAAACAATTACTGTCTAGGGCAATTACCCACTTAGTGGAAACCCTGGGTTCACCTTTCAAAGCCTAAGTTGTTCGAGTCTTCATCTTCCACTTTACAAGAGGATATCTTCTCTGAGAAGCTATGGCATATGTTATTGTTTTGTATCTTCTCTGAGAAGCTATGGCATATGTTATTGTTTTGTATGATACATATATGTCAATATGAGAAAAAGTGATTCTCTTTCTTACCTTGATTATTATGTTCATTGCATAAGCAAACCTAGTGAGTTTAGAGTGTTTCTCTTTTTTGAGTGGAGGAAGAAAAAGAATGTCAGCAAAGAAGGATGACAGAGGGTCTATCTCCCCTGAATGCCCCATGGCCTCTCTCGGGAAACACAGGCTCAAAACCTGCAGGAAAAAGGGTAGAGTGAATCAAGGAGCCTTACACCAGCTGTGAGGAACTTTTTAGTGTAAAAGGGCAATGATAATTAGCTCATTCAAGTCCTTTGCTCCGTCCTTTACATGATCCAAAACCACAACAAACACCTCAGTTTGGGAGAAATCAAGGACTTTGACACAAAATGAATGTTCATAACATTTTGTAATTCTGAGAAAAACTGAAGTGTTCTATTTGAGTTAATCATAACCAATTGTGTTTGAGGCATTTTTTTTTTTTATTTGGCAGCTGAACTAAGAATTCAGTTATTGTTCCCTGTATTGTACAGTACAGGACACTGCTGCACTCTTCTAAATATCTTTTTAGTTATGGCCCTTAGTTCCCCAGGTAGATTTCCAGAAACAGGAGGTTGTGTTTTCATTTCTAGGTCAATAAAATCCCAAAGAATACCGTTTTATATGACAAAAATTCCCAGACAGAAATCCCTCGACCTTTCCAATAATTTATCAACCAAGTAGAACTTATGAGGTATCTAAATTGGAAATGAGATGTGTATCTTAATGGTCTGTTCTCCCTGTAAGTGGATGAATAAAATAAATCACATTACTGTTGTCAACAAAATACAAAGTTACTTGCATCTTGTTCAAGGTTTAAACACTAGAAAATCATTATGTGAACACAATGAAAATAAGGATGATAGAAAATGTGTCATATACCCATGATGCACTGTGAAACAAAAAAAAAAACATTTCTTGATAAGCTGGAAAATAATAAAGGTCATTACAAAGATAAAATACTTTCAGTGACAAAACACAGATTTTAGAACACCCCATACTGCTATGCCTTAAGATATGGAGAATATTCCTCAGGGTGTATAGAATGCTGCAATGTCTCACACATTAAAAAACAGTGTAACTCATTAATGGCAGGGGACTTTCAGGTCAAAATAACTCAGTATATTTATATTTTCATGAAAATAATGAATTAATGTTGGAATTTAAACCCCAGTTTTGCAATGGTGTGCATGATGACCTAATCAAAAGAAATTATTTCAGAGATCTGCAGCAGAAAACCATTTCATTCCTACATCCCCATAACTTACAGAAAAATTAAAAATCACCTAATTTTACACAAGATTTGTTATTCCAAAATTTTTATTGCCTTTTTTTTTTTTCTTTCTTTTCTTAATGCTGGCTTTCCAGGAAATTTTTGATACTGTAGCTAACCAAATGTAAATATATTTCTATAAAAAGACTTCTTGGAACCTGCTTACATTTGACTTCTGACCTCTGCTTATGAAAACTGGACGTGCTTGATTGCTTCACACCAACACAGAACATGTTCAATTCCTGCTTTCATTATAAGGATTGTTCTAACAACACAAATGGAAATTAAACCTTTTCACTACCCATCTGCATCTGAACATTCATGAATTGAAACAAGTGTAGAAAAGATGCACTCAATCAATTTCAGTTCGAGTTTCTGACCTGATTATGTTACTCATGTCAATATACATTCTCTTAATTAAGTGTGGTTCAGTGGACAATAGTGATAAGAAAAAAAGGACACCATAGTTTACTTATTGCTACCCAAGATATTACCAGAAAACCAACAGAAAGAGAATTAAGGGGGAAAAACATCAACTAAAGACAAAGGTGTTTTGATATGTTATCATAATAGTCTTCTATGTTGAGAACCCAGGCAGGCTATAGAAAGTGTTACTATTTTCCCTTGGCGACCAATTGTGGACCATAACGGCTACACAAAAATGAATAGCATCTCTGAGGAAAACCAAATGCTACATTTAACTATGTATCACCAATCATTTGCTGCTGCAGACATCAGGAAGACACCTGCTGGAAAACTGAAGTTTAAGAATGAAAGAGCAGCATTAAGACCAGGGCTTCCAGCCACTCTCAGATATCTCCATTTCACATCACCCTGATGTGGTTTCTGCAGAACACAGCAGGCTTTGTAGTTTGGTTTTATGTTTTCAATGCGTTTCTTCTCAGTTCTTTCCAGTTTTCTGGTCCCGTTCCACCTCTTCCCTAACCAAACCACCACAGTACACCTACTGAAGCCATTGTGCAGTGGTTGTTGGCAGACAAAGCACAGAAATTGTTTCCAGAGAGGAGTCTTTACAACAATATTACTTGGTAACAGAGGGTCCCACATAAGGACTGAATTTGCAAAGCTGAAAAGAGCTCATAATGATGTTCAAAGGCATTACTTAAGTTTCTGGCAAAGATAGTATTTTACTCAAGGCAACGCAGGTCCTTGGAGGAAAAGAGGTGATGGCCTGGAATAGCCACTAAACACTGTCATAGAGATTGCTTCAGGAGGGGAAAAAATACATACAGTTGGCTTGGTAATTTGTTTCTTTTCCTCTTTCTTTTTCCTCTTAGAGTCAGGCTGTGGATTAAACAGCACTTATGATTCAGAAGGAGTAAAACATTCTCTGGTATGTTAATGAGCATGTGTTGCATTTCACATATGGGAGTTAGGTGATCCCAAATATCTATTGCCACCATAGCTGGATGCATGTTGTAGACAGCCTCTCATTTTAGCCTGTTGTGACAAGCTAAGCAATTCTGGACCTGGGAATACTATCCAGAAAAAAAACAAAAAACAAACCAAACACATTTAAGTTCACCTTCATGCATAAAAGCAAATTAAAACAAACAAATCAAATGTGGAAACAAGCTATTTGGAGCAGACTGCACTGGAGCACAAATCTGACTGTCATATGGTGTGGCAACTGCCATCAGACTTGCAAAGATAAATACAATGAGATCTCTCCATCTTGCCTTTCAGAAACTGCAAAATCCTACAAATGCTCTCTGCTTCCTCTCCCCCTAGGGAGAAGTGCTATTCACCAAATAGCAAGAAAATTCAACACTATGTGCTTCTGAATGAAACTCAGAAAGATGGTCCAAGTTCTAACTGGAAACAGCTGCAAAGAAAAAGTACATGGCCAAGAAAATACAATTTTATTTCTGAAAGAAATGCCACAGGCAACAGAAAGTAAATTAATAAATCTCAGGGTGTACTTATTTTCAATACAGAACTATGTGAAGGGAAAGTACGAACAAATAAATGGGAAAATAAAAAATTCATTGAACTACCATGGAAAAACATTTTGCCTTTTGTTTTTTTACAGTGACTGATATTTTTTACTCCCATTGTGGAAGATAGAAACCAATCAATGAAACCAATCAATGAAGGAGAAGGAAGTAAGTTTCTACTTTAATCTGTGCATGTTTCTCTAAGCAAAGTCTTTTACTGAAATTTTCAAGACAGCAAAATAGCAGACATGCAAACTGAATTCTGGAAAATTCTATTTTTGGATAATTTGGCTGCTTTAGATAGAAGAAGTTTGGGTCTTCAACATTATTTCTTCAAAGCAGAGGAACATTGGAGAATGCTTCTCTAATACAACAGTAATATGCACATCTCTATCCGAACACTTTTCCTGCCCTGGAAAAATATTAATGAAAAGTTATCAAAACTCTCACCAGCATCTCCTTTGAACAGGAAAGCCACATCTCACGGACTTGACAATGACCTATTTCTCCAGCAGCCTAACTCCATATTATGATATAGTCTTTAATTTTCTTTCAAGGTCTTAATGGGTAGAGCGTTAGGGAATGACAAAAAGATCCTAGAGAAGACATTCAAGGTAATTTTGTTATTTATTATCTCTTCTGCATCTATGTGTTCTGTTCTCATATTTCAGTTTGTTTCCCTGAAGGTGGACCAGAAAAACAGATACACAGATACCTGCCAAGCTGTCCCATCAGTAGGTTTTGGTCTTCCCAAGAGCAGGAGAATCATCAGTAAATACTAAATATGGACCCCATAACCAGCGTAAGCTAGAAAAAAAGCCACAAAAAAGTCAATCTTCAGTACTCAAATGAGCAATTGACACAGACAACTTGTCTCTAGTTCCTCAGGCTACAAAGTCATGTTTAACATCATCATATTTAATGTGACTTCAACTGTGAGCCATCAAAGTTTCCCACTGCATTGACCATTTTAAATCCAGAGCAACTACTTCTCAATCTTCTCATAGGATCTACTTTTCCACATAAGATAAATCTCTTGTAAATCAGTTGATTAAAGGTGATAAGATACTTCAGCCTTTACTGCTGTTGACACACAGGATGCTAATTAAAGTTATTTCTGGTCATAGCATTTTCTTATTTCTTTTGTTCTTTCTTTCATTCAGTGTCAACATTTAGTCACATAAAACCCAGTCTAAATGTAAACAATCTTAATCCAATGCTAACATAGAGGCCCTCTTCCCCATCAGTTTTCCAGGGGCTCTGAATGGCAGGCAAGTTCCTAGAATTCTAAAAGTTTCCATGGTGGTACCTCTTCCAAAAGTCCCAACCCTGCCGCTTCCTCTGAGAGCTCTACAGGCACAGTACAGTAAGTAAAATCAATGAATAATCTGATAATTATAAAGCTGGGAGGCAAGCAGAAGAAGGGTCCTTTTCCCCCCAGTTTTTAATATCAGAAAACCATACTTTTCTATTGACCTTCCCAGGTTAATCCAAATTCCCCCTTTGAAAGAACATCCGGAGGAAATTAAATTCAGTAACACAGGTCTTTCTAAATGGTTTGAGTTGATGCTTCCATAAAAGTCTTATTTCATTTATGTTCCAATATGTCCCACTGCCTTTCTACTCTATCACCTATTTCAGGGATAATGAAAGATATTACATCTAACAAAAGACCCTTTATAGCTAAGGAAGTAAAACAAGTCCACCCAGTCTGGCTTATACTGATGAAGCAAAAAACCCAAACAAAACACACCTGACTTATATAAACTCTTAAATTTTAAAGCATGGAGTTGGGTCTATGACACACATTCACATACAGATCTTTCCATCTTTTCTTACAAACACCTCAGCCTTATTTGTATACTGTTTCTCCATCTACATCCCTGCTGATGTCTTTACCTAGGATATAAAATAAAACCCAATTTACTATATAGAAAATTCACATAATCATCTCAAATTAGTAACGCACAAAGTTTTTTTTTTTGTTTTTTTTTTGTTTTTTTTTTTGCATGAGATACATTACAAAAATTATGCAGAAAATAACATGTTTTGCTTTTTGCCATTTTGGAAACTTGTCATTGCTTCCACTGAGATAGCAAACTCCATAGCTAGGTAGAAGTATCTGTATTTCTCTCATATATATGTATGGTTGATATTCAAACATGACTTCTTCCAAGCTCAGGATAGGGTAATTCCTTTGAGTACACAATCAAATAGAGGAGGCAGGAGACCAGCATGGATGAGCAAGGAGCTGCAGAAAAAAAATCTTGTGGAAGAAAGAATTTCACAGTGTGTGGAAAAAGGGACTAGTCTCTTGGTAAAATTATAGGAATGCTGTCAGGGTATGTAGGGATGCAACAAGGAAGGCCAAGGCCCTCTTGGAATTTACTCTGTCAAAGAAAGTAACAAAGAACAAGAAGGGCATCTTAAAATACATCTATGGTAAAAGCAAGAATGAGATGGGAGCCCTGGTGACAAAAGATGCAGAGAAGGTGGAGTTACTGAATGCCGCCTTTGTTCAGTCTTCACTGCTAATCCCTGACCCTGGAAGTAAAAGAGAAAGCTTGGAGGGAAGAAGACTTTCCGCTGGTCAATGAGGACTGGATTAGAAAACACTTGGGTAAACTGAACATGAACAAATACATGGGCCCCAATAGGATGCACCCACAAATGCTGTGGAAGCTGGCTGATGTTGTTGCTTTACCGCTCTCTACAATTTCTAAAAGATCATGGAGAATGGGAGAGGTGCCTGAGGACTGGAGGAAAGCCAATGTCACCCCAGTCTTCCAAAAGGGCAAGAAGGAAGATCCTGGAACTTACAGACCAGCCAGCCTCAACTCCATCCCTGGAAAGGTGATGTAGCAGCTCATTGTAGAGATCATCTCTTAGCATATGGAAGAAAAGAAGTTTATCAAGAGTAGCCAGCATGGATTTACTAAAGGGAAATCATGTCTGATGAATCTTACAGTTTTCTGTAATGGTGTGACTGAATGGGTAGATGCAGGGAGAGCAGTGGATGTTGTGTACCTTGAATTCAGCAAGGCTTTTGATACTGTCTCCCATAACATCTGCATGAGTAAGCTCAGGAAGTGTGGGTTAGAAAAGTGGACAGTGAGATGGCTTGAGATCTGGCTAAACAATAGAGCTCAGAGAATTGCAATCAGTGGCACAGAGTCCAGTTGGTGACCTACAGGTGTTCCCTGGAGATGTTCCCCAGGGGTCAGTATTTGGTCCAGTTTTATTCAACATCTTCATCAATGACCTGGATGAAGGGACAAAGTGTACCCTCAGCATGGATGATACGAAACTGTGATCACTTTAGCCTGAAGCTTCCACTTGCAAGACCCAGATCATGATTAAACCTGGCCTTCCAGTTTTCATGCTGCTGCTGGTCTAATGACAGCACGCTAACTGCCTGTGGATGTGTGGTGGTACATGTGTTAGTGCTCACATTCAAAATTTCAGTCATAAATATCAAAGAATTAATTGAAGTAAAATACTCAGCACCATTTAAAAGTTCTTACAGTCTTTTTTCTGAAATGTACTGGTACCTCATAGTTTTGAGTAGAGAAATTTCCATTTGGGAAAAAGGTAGCAATAATATCTAGTCAGTGCAGCACTAAACAGTTTTCCTTTATGATGTCAAAACTAGGTTTTCATTGAATAACATGACTGTTATTTTTCCAGAGTGATAATTTTTTTTCAGATTATTTTCAAATTTGAACTTCAAAAATATTTAATACTGTGGTATTTTCAAACTACTGCACTGATTTCAGATGACACATCAGTATCTGTAGAGTTAAATATACATTATAAAAATGAAATGTATCATTTTTTCTCACAAGTTTAAAAAAATATTTTTCTTTTCTTTTAGATCTTTAAAACCTTTTTTCTTTCATTTTCCTGCACTCATATCATTAATAGTTTTACTAAAATCCCTCTGTGATTTAATAGTAGTCAACTTCACATACCTTTTAAATGCGTTAAAATCATTGTCATGTTACTTAGTAGAAATTGAAATATTTTACTTCTTTTCTGCAATAATTTTTTTTTTCCTTTCTGTTTATGGCTGCAGTGCATGGTACCTTCCTGGGTGCTGAAGAATATGCGTTTCTAGGTTTGTCCACAACACTGTCACACTGAAATGAGTTTTATAATCTTAGAAAAGAGCTTTTCAGTATCCCCTTTATGAAATTACTTAGGCACCTTCTGAAGTGCTGTTACTCTGTCCCAAAGTTTTCTACCCAAGTTCTACTAACATTTTCATTTTAACCATGTGATTTTGTAGGCTGATGGGTCTAATATAAGGACAGGAGTTGGCAATGAGAGATTAGCAGCTGTCAATAAGACAGCACAATCTTGTGATTGGAAACTGATGACTACATTTTTAAAGAGACAAAATCACAGATTGAAAGTCTTTTGGAGAGAAATGTCAGTATCATTTTTATATGATCTGTAAATAGCAAATATGACAAAAACATATAATCCTATAATCCTTTGACTATCAAGGTCTAGACCTGCTCTTTCTGAAACCAGTAAGGACTTAGATTCAACTTCCAAATACTTTAAAGAAGTTTTTTTTATGTCAAGATAGAGGAACAGTTTGTGCAATAGCTACCACCATTTGAAAAAAGAACCTTGTGATATTTCAATGCACTTAAACCTGAATGGAATTTAAATCTAAAATTAATCACTATATCTTCTGTACCCCCCTTCTGAAAATAAGCACTTGAATAATCTTGTTCAATTTGTAACACAAGCTGACAGAAATATACTGGGTTTAGATAGTGATACTGGAAAAAGAAAAGATTTTGCATCTGAAAGAGACAATTTGGCTAAACACAAGGTATGTAACTTAAAACTTCAGAAATCATTCTTCATCTGAGGTGTTTTAAATGAACAAAGATTCTATGAATGTTACATCACAACATAATTATCTAAAAGTAGGGTGGGAGTATGCATACATGCAGAGAATGCATGGATAATATTTGAGAGACTAATAACAAAAAGTGTGAAAAGTTAAGATTCAGGAAGGGTTTAGAAATTTTCCCCACCATTCTACAGAAAAGCTTTTGTCACACCATGTTTTCTTTGATGAGCCTGCCTGAAGTATACGGTACATCTTGATGGGAAAAATCTAAACCAGATGAAAATTGATTGGACTCACTCTTTGCATATTCTTGGTTGTCCCAGTAAGAACCATCCATAGTGCTCTAAGAACCTTATAACAGCTCAGTCTTTTAGTAGGTATTACAGATTTGGGGGTTTTGGGGCTTTTTTTCTTTTTCATCAGAGGATCAGTTTATTATTGTTAATTGTATTGGGATTGCAATACCATGTTTATCATACCAAGGAAGTCTCAGTACTTGGAGTTTAAACAAACTGTAAGGTATTATATAAGAAAATGCTGCAGTTAAATCCTCATCTCCAAAGCCTGAACAAATAAACAGAGCAAATAAAAAGTGGGTTTCTTGATCTTCTGTGCACGCAGTGGAAATAAACTATCCAACTTTTGCACCACACTGCTCCGAGACGCATTAAAGATCCCTCTCAATTGAGAGCAAAATATGCCAACCATCATTGTTATTCTGGTTCAGTTTAAGGGGAAAGAAATGTATTCTAAAATTTGTCAGTGAAAAACTTTCATCTAAATACTCATTCATGCTTGAGAGTGGTCCTGTATTTTGTGTGTAATGGGCCAAATTTAGAAAACCCTGATGCTGATATCCAGCATTGACCCATGCTGTTTGTTGACAAAAGGCACATATATGTGGCACTGTTTTTCTACTACCATGAGAATGCATCTTAATTTAGAGCATCTTCCAAGCAGTTTTGGGTTTCTCTGTTCAGCAGCTGTAATGTGCAAGTACATGGTACTTGTATCAGATCAGACCAATGAAACCAGTGAGCTCTTGATTTTCCTAGGCCATTACTAGAGGTTTCTGAAAGAGATGCAGACTCCCTGGACTTGAAAAAAAAGCATACACCATAGGCATGGGGATGGAAGTGGGGGAAGTCAGGAGCTGAATCCCCTCTGCAGTAATCAGCTTGCTCTGAAGTGGAAAGTTTCCTTACTGTTACTGCAGAACATGGTGCTTACCAGGGTTATCACAGAAACCTCACACAGTTTTCCTCATACAATAAGTGTAATTACATGCAATAGCTGCACGTGTGATCAGTTAGTAGCAACAGTGGTCATGCATTAATATTTGAGGAAAAGCTGTAAGTGAAGAGAAATAAAGGGATGGAGGGACAATATGACCTTTTAAAGTTTAAAGAGATTATCATGTCACCTCTATCAGTGTGTGGCAATACACAAGCTGTTCCTTTTCAGATGTTTCCTTCTTTTATAGTAAAACACTGAAGCTAAGCACTTATGAGGAATACTTGGGGAAAAAACAGGATATTAATTCTGAGCAATAAAATCTAATGTGAAACCCTGCCTAGGAGCACTGTTAATACTTAGACATTCTCATGTAACCTTTTCCTACAAACCTTTGGTAACAGTGTGGTTTTAGCTTAATGCCAGTCTGAATGTTTACTTGCTAGGTGTGCTATACACAGTTTGTTTGTTTTTTTCACAGGTATCAGTATTTATTACTGGTTAAGATAGTGAGACAGATGCAAAGAATAAACCAGAAAAAAAACCCCAACCTTCTTGAAACTGTAATCAGAAGTTAATTTTGTATACAAACCCTTTCTTGTTGCCACTTAACTCAGAAAAAAGGGGTGGGGGACCTCATTTGTCCCATGTATTTCTTTTAGTTCAATCTCTGAATATGATTTCTCTGGAAATAAGGTTTTGAAATTATTCTAATTGATTTTGTTTATGACCATGATAAAGCATTCTGTCCTTTCATTGACTGACAGTTTAAATGTGACAAATTTACAATGTTCTGAGTGGTACATGCCAATTTCTAGGGCACGAACTTCTAGGACAGGAATTAGCAGGGTGTTGCTGCCTGCGAACAAGCATGTTTCAGACTTCCATTATCATTAAACCACCGCAGCACAGTGACCTTAAAAACACACATAGCTGGATGCTCCTTAGCATCAAAGTGGACCATAACTTTGACACACAGTGATAAGGTCGTAACTCGGGATTACTCAATTCTGAATAAATAAATAACTAAATAAAATTTAAAAATCTAATATTCTTATTTTACAATCCTATTTTCACATTTTTGGACACTTTCTTATTTGGTTTCTAACTTTTAATTAATTTATTTTTACTGCCTGCTTGCGTTCTTTCTTCCTTCTCACACTCAAAAGACAGTAACCCTGCACACAAGTTCCACTCACGTGAGCAGCCTCTTTCCCTAGAGGCTATCAGATTCATGCTGGAGGCAAAAAATATTAAGCACAAGAGCTCTTTCCTGTCACCAGCTGCATGGGGAACAACATACTAATGAGCTACTTGTTATCAGAAGTGCACTGTCTTCAGAACCTATAAGCTGCCTACTTTTTTCTTTTACCGTCCACCAAAATACCTACTTCTAATGTATACTTCATGTCTATCTCCAGTGCCCCTTCATTAAATTTTCAAAGAAATATCCCTCAGCTTTCCTACAGATTGTTTCTAATATTTGGTGTGAACTCCCCATCAAGTGTTTGTCAAGGTGAATTAGCTGAAACAGAATGCATCACCAATATGGCATAATACAATATGGCATAATACTATGGACTCAGGCTACCTAATTTGCAGCTAGCTTTTTCCATTCTATGGAATAGACAGATCCCCAGGCATCTGCAAAAGCACCTCCTTCAAACCTGATGATGTTTATAGGAAAATTTTGGTGACTGTGAGGATGTAGAAACTCCCATCGCAAGGATCATACTGACCAAAACCTGCTTGTTTTATTTGCTCCCCTAACTTACTTGTCTCTATCTTTTTTTTCAATACTTAGGCATTGTACTTAGGTCATAAAATTCTATGGGCCAGGAACTAGGGTTGTCCACTCTGTAGTGCTCCCAGGTAACATAAGGCAGACAGTACTTTAATTAACTATGAGAATGTGTGCAACAATATCAGACAGTAGATTCAGGTAGAATTTTGTTGTACACTTCCTTATCCATCTGATCACGTTTTATCATCACACTGGTCTAAGTGCTTATTTTGACCCCAAGACTATTTTAAGTTTAAAAGTTTTATTTTGAGCTTTCCATATTTACCAGGTTAAATGGTCTTCTGTATCATGCCTTAGATGATGTTACTCTTGTTTATTTAAACATACATTCCCATCTCAGTCCTCCCTTTTGAGTACTTAAGAGGGATTCATTGAACTTTGCATCCATGTAAAAATGCAGAGACTGCTGAGGCTCATGAGGTCCAAATACTGAAGCCACTTGATATACCATTACATTATTACTTCCATGGCTTTAGTAGCTGATAAGATGGACAGCCCAGAAGAAATCCTGTACTTAACCCACATGCTCACACATTAGGTATACTGACATTAGAATGTTCTGAACAGACTCTAGAAGCAAGCACAGAAATAACAGATTATTTTTAGGGTCATATGAAATCAAAGAATCAAGTCTTCACCTTCACATGCTTAAATCAGAGATTTGACATTACGATTTACTGCATTTCCCTTTTGATAAATCAAATATGATTATTGGAAGTAACTAAACCACTGTGTTCAGTAGAAAGACTGGAAAAATAATGAAGGTGGTAGCCAATTCAGTTCAGTTCTGGGCCCCTCATTACAGGAAGGACATTGAGATGCTGGAACGTGTCCAGAGGAGGCCTACCAAGCTCAAAAGGGGTTTAGAGAACAAGTCGTATGAGAAGAGGCCAAGGAAACTGGGTATGTTTAGTTTGGAGAAGACTGAGGGGGGACCTCACTGCCTTCTACAACTACCTGAAAGGAGGTTATAGAGAGGTGGGGGTTGGCCTCTTCTCCTTAGTAACTACTGACAGAAGCAGAGGAAATGGTCTGAAGTTGTGGCAGGGGAGGTTTAGATTAGATATTAGGTAGAAATTCTTTACAGAAAGAAGGCTTTACAGCCTTTGCAGGGAGATGGTTGAGTCACCATCCCTGGAGGTATTTAAGAAATGGGTAGACCTGGTGTCTCAGGACCTGCTTTAGTGGCAGGTGTGTGGGGGTTATTTTGTGGTTTTGGAAGTCATGTTTGATCAGGGTATTTAGGTGGGGTGTTTATAGGTGGGGTTTTTTGTTATGGATATGGTTGGACTTGGTGATCTAGGAGGTCCTTTCTAACCATGAATATTCTGTGATTCTGGGTTGGTTTTTTTGCATTTTATACACAGTCACAACATCTCCTAGATATAATCTTAGATATGGCGTTTTGGAGCTCCAAAAGAGAAATAACTTTAAAAAAGCAGCAATGCTGAGGAAAAAAAATAGTTTAGTGCACTTACCAGCACAGCAGGAAGTGAAGAGCAGAGACAGCAATACCAACAGTATGGCTCAGCAGAAACATCCTCCTATGTCTGGCTCTTCATAGACAGAACTATTCAGTGCCCTTTGAACATATACACAGCATTTTTCCAAACTAATTATGATGCTGTCATATGATACATTTGCGAAGAAGTAAGAAAACACACTTCTAAAAAGCACTGTCATGACCATTATGACAGAGAAAAAGTTGGTCACTATTAAAGGGCCTGAACTAACATTTATTTAAATCAATGCAAAGACTTCCACTGACTACACAGGGGTCTTGGGATCTGGTCCACAGGAATTGTAGAATCTTGCTGAGATTCCTGGCCTCATAAAGATCCAGACACTACAGCACCATCAACACCTAGCTAAACAGAAACTGTTCTTATAAAAAAGCCTGTAAGGCACAGTAGAGGAGAAAGTAAAAGGTTCCCTTGGAGTTCAAGAAGCTTTGGAAAATGAATGATACTATTCTTAGGGAATTTTAATGAACCTGTGTTATTCAATACACAACAGTAGCTGTGCTGTAAAATGCTATTGATAAAATCACTGAATATGACATATAAGCATTCTCCAGTTGAGATAGTTTTCCGAAAAGCTATAACAATGTAAGACAATATGCAATGTCTTGTTAAAACTTGTCTAAGCAGTCCCAAGAGATTTCTGGTTACAGTGTGCTGCTTACAATCCTAGTAGGGTTTAACTTTAGATTCATCCCTAAAAAAGTGTTTGCTGATTAGGCTGTAGTCTCCTGCAAGCTCCTCCGCTCGATTCCAAACATCAGTTCATCTCAGACTGGGAAGTTCTGCAGAATACCCAAGGCTGAAGTCAGTCTAGGGTTTCCTCACCTCCTGTCTCCCCTCTTCTGGAAGTGTTTCCACCCGCCCTAAAAGCCTCCAGAATGGGAACTCAGGGACCAGCACCTCCATGGTTCTGTCTTGACTTCCTCTCTGTCCTCTCACATTCCTGCAGAGCTTCTTACATCATCCTAGCATCAAATGTTGCCAATAAAAGAGTTTAGGTTGCATGGAATATATAACCTGGAATGACTGTACCATAAATATAAATGAGTGTTCAGAATTTTATATGGTTTTCAAGAAAGCATTTGATATTGTATCAGCACAACAGCAAAAAGAGTGGTAAAAAGAGAGAGAAATACTATATATGTATTGACTTAAAAGCTAAAAAGCATATCACTAGAAGATGGTACAGTTAAATTACTTACTCTGCTTATTATATTGTATATTATGGTCTCCAGTGAACAGGCCAACACTAGTTTGCAGGAAAACTGTTTTTCTTGGAAAAATAAGCTCCTGTCTTTTCATTTTAGAAAATTAGTCCTCTCTTTTAGAAGTTATGTGTCACCAGTTCCTATAATTCCTAAGTGCCTCAACAGCTTTAATGTCTTTATCTTCACATGCCTCTGGAAATCATGCTCTTCATGTTTCACATATTACTGTGGTTTTTAACAAATTAATGAGTTCTTNGGTAGAAATTCTTTACAGAAAGAAGGCTTTACAGCCTTTGCAGGGAGATGGTTGAGTCACCATCCCTGGAGGTATTTAAGAAATGGGTAGACCTGGTGTCTCAGGACCTGCTTTAGTGGCAGGTGTGTGGGGGTTATTTTGTGGTTTTGGAAGTCATGTTTGATCAGGGTATTTAGGTGGGGTGTTTATAGGTGGGGTTTTTTGTTATGGATATGGTTGGACTTGGTGATCTAGGAGGTCCTTTCTAACCATGAATATTCTGTGATTCTGGGTTGGTTTTTTTGCATTTTATACACAGTCACAACATCTCCTAGATATAATCTTAGATATGGCGTTTTGGAGCTCCAAAAGAGAAATAACTTTAAAAAAGCAGCAATGCTGAGGAAAAAAAATAGTTTAGTGCACTTACCAGCACAGCAGGAAGTGAAGAGCAGAGACAGCAATACCAACAGTATGGCTCAGCAGAAACATCCTCCTATGTCTGGCTCTTCATAGACAGAACTATTCAGTGCCCTTTGAACATATACACAGCATTTTTCCAAACTAATTATGATGCTGTCATATGATACATTTGCGAAGAAGTAAGAAAACACACTTCTAAAAAGCACTGTCATGACCATTATGACAGAGAAAAAGTTGGTCACTATTAAAGGGCCTGAACTAACATTTATTTAAATCAATGCAAAGACTTCCACTGACTACACAGGGGTCTTGGGATCTGGTCCACAGGAATTGTAGAATCTTGCTGAGATTCCTGGCCTCATAAAGATCCAGACACTACAGCACCATCAACACCTAGCTAAACAGAAACTGTTCTTATAAAAAAGCCTGTAAGGCACAGTAGAGGAGAAAGTAAAAGGTTCCCTTGGAGTTCAAGAAGCTTTGGAAAATGAATGATACTATTCTTAGGGAATTTTAATGAACCTGTGTTATTCAATACACAACAGTAGCTGTGCTGTAAAATGCTATTGATAAAATCACTGAATATGACATATAAGCATTCTCCAGTTGAGATAGTTTTCCGAAAAGCTATAACAATGTAAGACAATATGCAATGTCTTGTTAAAACTTGTCTAAGCAGTCCCAAGAGATTTCTGGTTACAGTGTGCTGCTTACAATCCTAGTAGGGTTTAACTTTAGATTCATCCCTAAAAAAGTGTTTGCTGATTAGGCTGTAGTCTCCTGCAAGCTCCTCCGCTCGATTCCAAACATCAGTTCATCTCAGACTGGGAAGTTCTGCAGAATACCCAAGGCTGAAGTCAGTCTAGGGTTTCCTCACCTCCTGTCTCCCCTCTTCTGGAAGTGTTTCCACCCGCCCTAAAAGCCTCCAGAATGGGAACTCAGGGACCAGCACCTCCATGGTTCTGTCTTGACTTCCTCTCTGTCCTCTCACATTCCTGCAGAGCTTCTTACATCATCCTAGCATCAAATGTTGCCAATAAAAGAGTTTAGGTTGCATGGAATATATAACCTGGAATGACTGTACCATAAATATAAATGAGTGTTCAGAATTTTATATGGTTTTCAAGAAAGCATTTGATATTGTATCAGCACAACAGCAAAAAGAGTGGTAAAAAGAGAGAGAAATACTATATATGTATTGACTTAAAAGCTAAAAAGCATATCACTAGAAGATGGTACAGTTAAATTACTTACTCTGCTTATTATATTGTATATTATGGTCTCCAGTGAACAGGCCAACACTAGTTTGCAGGAAAACTGTTTTTCTTGGAAAAATAAGCTCCTGTCTTTTCATTTTAGAAAATTAGTCCTCTCTTTTAGAAGTTATGTGTCACCAGTTCCTATAATTCCTAAGTGCCTCAACAGCTTTAATGTCTTTATCTTCACATGCCTCTGGAAATCATGCTCTTCATGTTTCACATATTACTGTGGTTTTTAACAAATTAATGAGTTCTTCTATTTTCTGTTTCTGTTTAAGGAAACTGTAGGACCCCAGGTCTCAATTACTGCAAAGAAATTCAGGATCTTGCCTGCATCACAGACTTTAAATAATTTTGGACAGCTGGAATTACAGGGTACTAAATACAGGTTTCCCTAAACCCAGGCTGGTATCTTAACTTCTGAACCGTCTTTTTTCCTATTACAAGATGAGCATTAAACCAGCATACAAAAAAGTGGAGAAACAGGTCATACTCTTGAGAAACAGGTGAAGGAAAAAGCTTTACTGCAAATTAAGTGCTCATAAGGATAATTACATAGCACATATGAAATTGATTTAGTTTTCTTGTCTCATTTCTAGACCTGGTATTGCTCCACAGCAACAGGCTTTTTATTCCAGAACTTAATATTGACACTAGTACATGAAACATCTTCAGCTTTAATAATAAAAATTAAAAGAAGAACAAGAAGGAATACCAGAGATTAAGACAGAGTGCTCTGAAAGTAATCTCTGATAATATATATAGACCTAAACGATCACACACCATCAGTGCTGCTCACATGGATTCACACAGCCCACCCTCCCCACCCCCCAAAATCATTGCTAAATTAATTCTTGCCATGCTTCATCATATTCATAGACAGCTATGACAAGAATAAATAGTAAAGAATTTTGTTCATTTAACTTTGCTGACTCTCTTAACTCATTTAAATTAATGAAATGAATATGCTTTATTTAACAGGTTAATTCTTACAGCAAGTACCATCCATATTTGTGGGGAAAAGGGTAAGGGAAGACATAAATTTAGAATATAAATTTGGGATATAAAATGTTAAGGAAGCAATTGGACACAATTAAGAGAATAAATAAACTTCATCCAATAGTCCCATAGCTTTTCTTCAGTTTCAGAAAGTAGAGACATGGAGAACTGAAGTATAGTCAGAAGAACTTATTAGAGAGAGTTAATCTTTACAGTGATAATTCAATAGGGTTGAGTGAAGCAGAGATGACCCTGACTGATATTCAGAGGCTGTTGGCTGGATCACCTGCACCTTGTCATCTGAACCTCCAGGGCAGTATTAAGGGAGTATCTTTCCAATCTGGGAAGAAATTGGCAAAACCTAACAAAAGAACATTTTCGGCTTTTGTCACTGGTAACGGTGATGAAAAAATGCAGAGAGTGACAGCCCCTGAATGTCTGCAATTACTTTCATTTAAAGATGTTACAGCTTCCAAGGCACAGTGTAAATGGTTTTGAAATCAATGACATTGCATACAACTGACACAACAAGCACAACATTAGCCAGACAGGGGAGCTTAAACTCTGAAAATGTCAGTTCTCAGACTAAAAAGTGTTTTTAATGTCAGTGATTTATTCAGAAAACACCCATGAACATTATAAGGGCATGAGTTATGCTTATAAATTCTCGTGCATCAAGAATGATGAGACTATTTCTCAGAGTCTGCTGAATGAAGAGAGAGCTATCAGAAGCAGATGGGAAATCAAATTTTGCTGAGAAGCAGAGGATTCCGATCTCGCCAACAGAACCTACAAATTACTGTATGAATCCTTTCAAAGTAAGAAAGACTATGGACAAAATCTTAGTGAAAAAAACAAGAGATATGCACCTGAGCTGAAAATAGCTGGTTCATGCTTCTCATCATCTGTACTCTGGCTTTGCACTTAAATTTATGAAGCCTGATGCTTATCTCTACAATGATGATACATATCTTCTGTGAGACAGGGTTATATTAGGATGCTTGGGGTTGTTTATTCTAGAGAAGAGGAGACTGAGAGGAGACCCTATTGCTCTTTACAGCTACCTAAAAGGAGGCTGTAGTGAGCCTGGTGTTGGGAGTGGTTAGGCACTGGAACAGGCTGCCCAGAGAGATAGTGGAGTCATCATCCCTAGAGGTGTTTAAAAACAGAGTAGATGTAGCACTGGAGGCTATGGTCTAGTGGATAGAGAGATGTTAGGATGAAGGTTGGACTTGACGATCCTAGAAGTCCTTTCCAACCCTAATGATTCTATAATTCTATGCTTCTATGAAATGGTGGAGAGAGGCTGTCCTTACTCACAAGGGATGTTGTAGCTTATATCAAGTGGAGTTTTTCCTGCAATCGCAAACACTTGAATGAAGAGCATTTCTCGTTCCACTACTGCTGGAGCCCAGGAGGTTCTCTGGAACTGCATAAGAAGAATACCTTATGTTACACATAAAGGCAAGTAGGAGGTATAAACTGGAGACATGCCAGAGAGATCTGGGGGCTGGAAGACTAGGTGAAAGGACATAGATTTCATGTATTTCAGATTGTGTCTTGGGAGATAACTAAGACTACCTGCACAAGACAGCTAGGAAATTGGAGGCAGAGCTGATGAATAAGACTTCAGTGTGGAAGACCAGGCCAGGATGAGCCAAGCATTAGGTACTGGGAAGCAGCTAGATGAGGAGCAAAGTCTTTAGGAAGAACAAAAAAAATCTGGAGGCCATGCCAAACAAAATAAACTGAAAAAAAGAGAAAGGAGAAACTCAGAAATAGGTGTAGACAACTCAAGGAAGAGGAGTAAGTTTTCTGACCAAAAGGACAGATACAGGTAGAGAGGCAGTATCTGCTGGGAAAAGAAACAACTGGGAAGCAGGTCAGATGAGACTGAATATGGAAGGACTCAAGGAGGCCTAAGGACTATATATGTCCATTAAAGCACACATCTCCAGAGCATGGAAGGGAGCCAGAGTCCAAGCCTCCGCTCTCCCTCTGAAACTAGCCACTGTCCCTGCATGACTCACTCACAGGACTGTTTCAGATAGAAGGGTCATAACCATTGTTACCTCTAGTGATGAGTCAGGTGAATAGTGAGCAGATGGGGCTGTTTCCTGATATTTTGGTCATTAATTCTAGAATCTACATGCACCACACAGTTAGTAGAATGAAAAAAAATTAAATGCAAAACTCAAGAATCAGAAAATCCCCAAATTAAACTTGATTTTGCTAAACTCAGTGCCCTGGAGGTGTGCACAATTTGTTACCATTCTTAATTATGCAATCATAAGCAAACTGTCTCCAAATACATATCCCTGCACACATTTTATAGGGATGGCTCTAAATTGCAGTTTCAGAAGAGCCCTAGGAATGAGGAAGCAGCAATAGAACTAAACTACTTTCCAGAGCACAGCTCCTGTAACTCTATCTTTTCCTTTATGAACATAAGAAGTCCAACTAGAGCCAAAAAGAAAAAATGAAGACACTTTTGTGAAGGAGCACATAAAGCAACGGAGAACCATTCACTATACCTATGCAGAGGTGGTCTTCTACCAGCTGACCAGATCTCTGTTCTATATGTCTCCTCTGCCTGAGGATTCTAACAAACCTAATTAAAAAAGAGATAAATGCCATACACTTTACTGAAAAATACATCCTCAGCTCTCCCACCAGCACTTCATGGGGCAACACTGAGATCAATGACCCTAGATTGCTAACTTCTTAAAAGCTGCGCCCAAGGAGTCTTAGACTGAACATTAGAAAATATTTCCTTACCATTTCTTTGACCACCCTTGAGGGTGGTCAAACAGTGAAACAGGTTTTATAAAGAGGAGGTCAAGTGCCTCAAGCCTGTCAGTGTTTGAGGCATTTGGCCGATGCCGTTAACAAGATGTTTTAACTTTTGGTGAGCCCTGAAGTGGTCAGGCAGCTGGACTAGATGATCATTGTAGGTCTCTTCCCACTGAAATATTTTATTCTTTCTACTTGATTCTGTTCTATTCTATTCTTTTGCATGGCAAATTTAACTGGATAAGTAAAACAACAAAATTTTGGACTCACTAGCTCTTCCATCACAGCTGCAGCAGTGCTACCAGTGCTACAAAAAGACAGTATTATAAATCAAAGCTGTTAGTTCAGACTAAGAAAAGTCCAATGCAAAGAAAGAAAGAAAGAAAATGTGGACAGTATCCAATAACATGCTTGAACAGGCCAAACCTTTTATTGCCTATTTTCATCTACTGGTATGAAAGTTCCTGCATTTGCTTTCTTTACAAAAGCACAGTAGCTGCCATTACAAGAATTTCACAACCTCTCGGGTTTTTTGTGTTCGCCATTTTTTCTCTTCATATATCATTTCTTGGGTCATACATCATGCTTTCTACCCTTTGGAACCACTGGAGGGATATTATTGAATAGATGAGGCACATTGATTCTGGACTGCTGGGAATTACTGTCTGGCACAGTGGATAACAGGATAAATATTAACTGTCACAGATAGGGTGGTTTCTTCTATGCAGAGAATGGCTTCCTTCAGTTTAAATAAATATATTATAAGCATTTCTTCTTCTTTAAGTTTTCCCAGTTTGCAAGACTTCTGAAGTCAATCTCTATAATTTATTTCCCATATTCAACATTAGCAGATAGTGACTATAGAGGGTTTTCTGCTCTGTATTTACATGCCTTATCCTAAGTTCAAAGCTTTGATTTTCACAATGCTCAGACAGATTCTGAATTGATTAATGCAATGTAATATCTTCCAAACACCACCTACACCTGAGAAATGCCACACAAACTATGCAGTATTAGGATGAAAAAAGTGTAGTAACCTAGACCACAACAGGAAGAATTCGCAATATCACAATCAGCATACATTGTTGTAAAGACACAGTATTCATTAGTTTATAAACAGTGCAGATGGTAGCAAAAGTTTTAACTCTGGCAAGCATATCTGAGATAAAATATTCTTTTCCCTATAATCTTTGTCAAACTTGACTCATAAAAGTAAAGTGAGCAGAGGGCTCTAAGAGAGTGTACAAATCAAATCATACAGGTAATGAGAAATAAGGAGCTTTAAGATGCAATTTAATGCTTTTCTCAATAGAATTCTCCTCATGTCAAACTACATCTCAAATGTTCATGGTGCTTCCAAAGGAAGTGTCATCGTTCTTAAGAGACTATGTAATCTGGATGTACTGATAAGTGTACACGGATCATCCAGTCTTAATGCCATTTGTAGCTAGACATTGGGACTGTCAGTCATGAATATCCTGACTTGGAGACTTTTAAATTGATTTTTTTTTTTTCCTTTTAAATTGATTGTACATGATTAAGGATCTAAACTCTAGATGTTCTGACCTTTGTGGACCTTAACTAAGAAGAAACTTCAGGAAAAGTTAAAAAATTACTCTTGTTTATATGGAATAATGGTGAGCCAATGCATGTTGTAGGAAGGTCAAAGAACCAAGGGGATGGTGCTAAGCAAAATTGTGGTTAATAACAAGAGAATCTGATCTAAAATGCAGGAAAATATAAGAAAAAATATGAAAGATATCAGAAATACACCTCATAATGAGCTCAGAATGAGATATACGTAAACATATTGATTTTTTTGTGTGTGTGATATATAAGAAGAGGAAAAAAAACTTGTAGGGAAGTCTTAATACCTCATTTCTTGAAACTAATAAGTCACATTCAGAACAAAATTGGAGGTATTAGGACAGTGATGTTATATATTGTGAACTGGAGCAAAGGTTTCTAAACTGATGTAAGGCACAGAGTGTTAGACCAGCTGAGTAGGTAAAAAGATTTTAAATTATTCCTTCTTCATGACACCTATTCTTTTTTACTATCTTCCCCACACACATGCTTTCCACAACTACCAAGCATCTCTTAGCAAGTATAAAGGCCCTAATCTAATTTACTGATGTCTACTTTACATCACTTTAGATGTCTTAATTTGACAATAAGTGAGAGAATGTGAGGAGGAAACAAGAAATAGCCCTGCAGGGTGCAGTTTCATGACATAGCTAAACTATCCTAATGGCATTCTCTGCCAATTTAGCTACCAAAACTGTCACACCAGTCAAGTGAGTGCCAAAGCCACTTCAAGTAAGAAAGACAGGGGAGTGTTACAGTTTAGGGTCAGGACAGCCCCTTAGACCTAACAGATGCTCTCTGTTAACCCCCCTCCCTCCCCAAAGGGGAAGAGAAAAGGAATAAGGGAGAGAGACTTAGTGATTAGAAAAGGAAACTAGAACAGCTTTAATGATGATTAATAATAATAATAGAATAGAATATGTACCAATATATACAAAACCGGTACCGAACCCAACCCCCCTGATGGTAATTACATCACCGTCACCACTGATGCTGTGGAGTAGGCACTCAGCGTGCCAGACCGGGCCCCGCAGCAGATGGGAGCGGTGTTCAGGAGCTGGATTCTGCTACTGGATTCAGTAACACTGGATCAAAGGCAGAATAGACAGAGTCCTCCTTGGATATTCCTGGGAAGCCCATCCAAGAGGGGAGAAGAGCCCAGGTAAAAGCCCAATAGACCCTCCTGGATCCCTCTGCTTGCTACTGAACATATGCTTGCTACCAAATATGATGTATATGGGATGGAATACCTTGTTGGTCAGCTGGGGGTCATCTGCCCTGTCCGCTCTTTCCTAGGTAAGGTCTTCTTCCTTTCTGCACCCCCCTGTGTGGTACACACCGTTCAGCAGTGGCTTGGTCTGCATACCAATTCTTGGTAGTAACTCTAAACATGGGCTGTTATCACTGCTGGCAGCAGATACTGTCTGTAAAAACATGCTCCTAACTTCAAAAAGTGCTGTTAGTTAGGAGTACTGAACTGAAAAGTAAAATCACTGAATGGTCTTAGTTCTGTTTTCACCCAAACCAGAACAAGGAGGAGTAAAGCCCTTTCCACCAGCAGTTAGTTACAGGAATAGCATAGCTGTAATGTAAAAGCCAGTGGTTAGTGATGCATGCTTATAGGCAGCAGTGGTAGGCAGAGAGAGTTTTGTTATGTTTTATTTTCTCCTTGAGATAAGCTCTCTGATGTGGCACTTCTCATGGACATATCAACACCACTACTAATTGGAGTGGGGAAACCACAAGGAGTTGTGGGGGAAAAGGAAGGAAGAAGCTTTCATCTGAGTGCTCTCTTGATGCTGTGGAATTTCCTCAAGTTCAGGAGTCAGAAACAGGGTAAGGAGTCTTTGCTTTTAGCAGATTCTCGCAAGATGTGTTTGAGAAGAGCAGCTAGGAATTTGAGAGCTACACTAGGGTTGCCACACTTGATTAGGTCATTACTCCATTTGGCCTTTCAACTTCACAGTAGCTGCGTTTTCTAAGACAAATAGCTCATAACAGACTGACTACTATTTGGTAATTGCATATACATATATATATGCATATGCTTAAGAAAATTCCTGCTCCCTCAACGAACATTTTTCTTATGCAATGAAGTTTCAAAAATTATTCATGATCCTAACATTACCAAATGCATCTTACAAGATTTGTCTGGCTGACCTCATAAGGCTCAAATTTCCATGAGGCAATAACCATGCATTAGGCAAAAAAAAGCATCTTATTTTATTAGCTCTAGATTTACTACCCTTTCATTTTATTGTCTGTCTGTTTTTTTCTCATGTCTCTAGACAGGTCAATGTGAGGGGCTGATCTGTTTTCATTATGTTCATCATACTGTAAGAAAATAGGAGAACAATTATACAAAAGGAAGCAATTGTGTTAAAAAAAAATTAAAATGTCAGGGACGAGCACTCTTTTCCTCTGCTTAGACAAGGAGAGTTTCCTCATGTTTCACTATATTTTAACACCTCAATGTCAGCTTTGGTTTTAACTCATTATTAACTTCCTCAGGGCCTGCTATGCCATAGCTTAAACCATAAACTTGGAAAGGCTTCCATGAATCCACTCAACCAAATATCTCACCTAGATCTTTCAAGTCCTGTTGAAGGAGCTCTCCCATTACAACATTTTCCTGATCTGTCCATTTGCAGATATCTTTCAGTAATGTATTCCCTTTTGTGTTATAGAGCTTCATTTGATATTATATCCATTATATACTTACAGAACCAAAGTATATTTTATACAGCCACACACTTGTATTCTCATTCTTTCTAAATCACTTGAGAACTGCATTTCTTCTGCCAGATGATAAACAACCTCATTGATCTTTGTAGGTAAATTAATCAACTATTGGGGTACCAGACAGTATAAACGAAGCAGAACAAGTCCTAATTCTGCCAGACTAGACAGAATTCATCTCGTGAAAAAAATCATTCAGTCATCACAGATGCATACCATATTTCAATTTTATTCAACAAAAATTATCATCCTTCTCAATTTAGTTGATACAGGAAAAATAAATTATCTGAAGGAGCCGATCCAAGTGTATCTATACCTACTGTTCTTTAATTAAAAGCATTTTTTTTATATATATACAATAAGAACTCTAGACACACTTTATTACAATTCAGCAACATTAAGTAATGGATTTCTTTCAGGTTAGTTTAAGCAAGAACATTATGTTGCTATTGGCAAAGCCTTTCTTCCTCTTTCATATCTCAAAAACAGAACTTTTACAAACCTAGGATGCCTCCTGCTGATGAGTCAGGAGCCTCTGTTTATATCCTTAATCTGAATTTCTCCTCTTTTCTGCTCTTTAGATTGAAAATAGGAACAATAACCACCATCCTTTGCAGTCTTTCATTTAGTATCTTGAAGTGACAGCTGAGATTAACAACTTTCAAAATTTTGGTCACTTTCCTATCACCTGGCTATAGAAATACTTACATAAGAAGAAATGCTATTTTCTCCATCACTGGTGAAACACACAGTAAGAAAACAGTTTCCACTGAGCTCTGGGCAGAAAAACTGCTAAGAGGGTACAAGTCAGATCTAGGTCATCTTCTGACTTAATTACTGGAGGAGGATAGGAAGAACAGCGCCAAAGTTCAGAGTTCTGCTGGAGCCAGTCACCTCTAGAGTATCCCAATAGGTTTCAACAGACTGTAAACATGTTCATGCTTTTAGGGAGCTGTAATGGTTTGAAAAGCAAAACAGCGAGAGACTCAGTCAGAAATACAAAACAAGAGAATTGCAACAGCACAAATAAACACCCTGAAACAGAGTCCTCATACAACCCGACACTGCCGGCTGGGGTGGTGGCAGCAGTCCCGATGAGATGATCTTGCTGAAGCAGGGGTTCCGTGGAAAAGGGGGGGTTCGGCGGCTCCCGTCCGGAGAAGAACAGTCAGCAGGTCCAGCCAGATCCACGCAGCTCCCATAGGGTCTGAGCAGGTCCGGAAATCCGGCGGGGCAGGACCCACGTGCTGACCTCCGCCCCAGACCATCTCTGGGTAGCAGCACTCGGCTCCTCCTCCCTGGACGGAGCATCTCACAACGGGTTGATGTCCTTCTGTGTGTCAGGCGACTGCCCCTTAAACTCCCGGAGGGAGTTATCTATGAGTCACGGGCAAGGTATTGATGGTCCTATTAAAAGAGAGGACTCCTCCCGCTGGATATGAAGGTGTGTCCTGGGCAGCTGCTACTGATGATTTGTTAACAGCCTGTGAGCAATGACATGGAGAGTATAGAATATACAGTTTTTGCTTCTAACCATATAATGATAAACTGGTCCCGGCCCCTCTAACTATGACAGGAGCTTTTGCCCTCTGTTTCTGCATAGCTTCATTAGTGCACCTATAAGCCAGTGTGCACTAAATCATCATTTTTGCATGGAAAGTGCTATAGATTTGTATTATTTAATAAAAATTCCTCTTATGCAAACAGACATTAGGAACTGTATGAATGTTGGTATTCTTGTGTTCACTTGTTTCCTCTGGATTTTTCTGATCTCTGTGTTTTTATTTCATTTATTATCCGAAAAAAAAGTCAATTGAATTATTAAAAAAAAAATCAGCATTTTAAAATCAGTATTTTAAAACTCAAAATTAGGTTTATGGATAAAGATTTGAACTCTCCTAGCCTGACTGTCAATGGATCACAAACCTCCGAAATATGTATGGAAAAACCTATGGAAATAGCTAATTAATTACAGGCCCATGCAAATGTAACTCTGACCCTTACAGATGCCATTAGCCACTGAAAATATTCTTCTTCACTGAAATACAGAAAGGCAAGAGCACTCATTTCATTCACCTTTCCCTTTCTTGTCATCCCACATCTTGTATATATGCATAAAAGAGATAGATATGTATCTTGAGAGTCTCAGACTATTTCCTTTTTTTATTGAGTTGTGTCAGTTCTGGAAGCAGAAATGCACAGAGAGGCTGTCCACCAAGGCAACTGACAGCAGTGAGGGAGAATGCATGTTTCTTAGACCATAAGTAAAATTCTGATGTTAGTCTGAAGTCCAGAAAAGAGGGCAGAGAAACTGTAGGTAAAATTCAGTGTATGTGGCTGAGTAGGTGTTGATAGATCCCATCACCCAAATGGAGTTTTGACATTATAGAGGAAAGAACACAGACTGCTCTAGAAAAGCTCTGTGCTCCCTCAATGGTAGGCATACTGCACCATCTGTGAAGGCATAGTATAAATAAACATGCTGTGTATGTACAAGTACATGACTTGCTCGATAAGGTTATGTGATTCAGTATCTCATCCAAGAGCAATGCAAGGACCATCAAGGCACCAGCTCTCACAGAGGACAGAGAAGAGAGTTCAAATCCTATAAACAAACAGGAACTTCCCCAAGTCCTTTGAACAAATATGTCTATTTCTAGAACTGTACACTCTGTTCTACATATATAAATGTATGCATGCGGACAGAGGTTGCTAAATGAAGCCTTCCCTTCTGTTCAGAACCAAGAGGGGTGTCTGAGTTTGAGGTGTAGGTGCTGCAGGAGTGGTTGTTAGTGCTCCTGGGCAGGCGCTGTCTCACTTACCGGACTTGGGCATAGACGCTTCCTCTGAGGAAATCTGCCTCTGTGAAGAGCTTTGCACTTTCCTGTTCCTTTCAGTTGGCCTTGTTCCTGCAACAAAGGTAGATGCTGCATTCTCATACTAGTCCTTCAATTCACACACACCTGGTTTAAAGGAAAAAATGTTTTCTCTGTTATTTAGTGGCAATACAACAAAGCTCTGACTACACTTGTTTGTCATTATTAAATGAGGGAAATCCTGGATGAAGAATATTAATCTCAAGCATTTTTGTCAACCTGAAATATTTTACATCATTAGAAAAGTATGTAATGCTACTTCTAAATGACCAATTAAAGAGATTACCTAACTCTTGTATTTTTCCCTCAAAGATTTTTACCTGCACACTCCGGAAAATAAAATGAATTTTGCTACTGTTCTTATCTTTGACAACACCAGCTTTGGATTAAATTCAGCCCTGATGAACAATCTAAACTTCTTTGGTTATTTCTCATACCATCCTTCTTTAGCAGCTCTGGAGTGTACCTGTTTTTTGTTTTAAGCAAGAATATTTTTTTAAAATTTGTTGATTTTGAAAACCTTGAATTTTGATGGTGAAATATAAAAAGAACAGATTTATTGTGTATCTTCATGAGCTACAGATTGTTATTTGCATTCATGTATGTTTAAACAGAAAGTTAGCATGTTGTTAAATGTACAAATACCCATTGATAAATATAGAGCAGAAAAGCATAACTATCCCCCAAAGAAGTGCCAGCACGTTCAGCGTTAAGAAAAGAGCTGTTTCAGAGAAGGTATCTTAAACATCTGCTTCACCTCACTATGCCACTTTTCCCAACAGCTGCAGATCTCTGTATGGACTTTCTACAAAAACACAGAAACTGGAATATCACTCATTTCACTTATAAAGAGAAATTATATACTGCAGAAAACTGTCACTAGCTGGGCATTCATTATAATTCCTAAAATGTAATTGGTTCTATATGTATAAGAAGCGCATTGGTCCAGAATTTGATACCAAGTGTATTTGTATGGAGAGTTTTCTTAAACCACTAAGAAAGTATTAGTTCAAGTGAGAACACAGTGAGAGCTAAAAACCTTACAGAGATGCAAAGACTAAACACAAAAGTCCATTCCAACTCCTTTGCCAGTCAATACAGAGATACAGGATGCTTATCAAGTGTTCAGAATATCCTGTAGCAAATATGTAGCTGACATTACAGGATACAGCACCTGATAGTTAAAGAACATACAGTTGATGTGTTCACTTTGGAGTTTGTAGGTGGGGGGGAGGGTTGGAATAGATAACGCTTGTATGGTGTGCTTAATAATACATGCATTTTTTGCTTCACTTCTGACAACACTCCTGGAGAAAAAGAGTCCAAGACCTCCTGCAATTCAGACACATCATTTCAGAAAGAACAGTGTGTTAGAGACTTACTCATGCCTCAGCTAGCTCATGGGTGAGCTAGTGTAAATGTCATGCCTATCCAAATTTGGATGAGCTAATTAGGTGTCACAGAACTAAGTGAAACTATTTATGACACTGGGTGTGATTGCAAGCATCCTTGTCTCATGGCTTCCAGAAATAAATTCTAAGTTCAACAGACACTTATCTAGTACCATCAGCAAGTAATTGTATTACAGGCCATTCTGTTAAAAGAGTGCATACATGCATGCAAGGTATGGAAGTGCTATTTAACAATGAAGAATGGTTACTTGTTACAAACCAAGTTACTTTTCTCCTTTAATGGCAATCCAAGGATCCAGCTGTGGAAATGAGTTCTGCAGCATCTCCTTTGCCTCTTGCACACATGTTGTAGTCTCGCCTCTTGGAATTTCTTTACATGATAAACCACAGGCACAGACACCATACTTCAAATCAGAATAGTACTTTTTCTGTCATTTCAGATGATTCAGGACAAGGAAGGAGTCTTTCTGAACACTACCTACATTGAAGTTGCAAGATGAAATCTATAAGCAAGTTCAGTCTTTGTGGATTTTTAGTGCAGTAGAAATTTGGAAGTGAGTACACACAATTAGAAGTGATCAGGAATCCTATGTCAAAAATTGTTTCCATCAGAAATACACAAAATCACAGAATGGTAGGAGTTATAAAGGATCTCTGGAAATCATGTAGCCAAATCTCCTGCTAAAGCAGGTTCACCTAAAGCATGTTTCCCAGGATCATAGCCAGATGGGGTTTTAATATTTCAAGAGAAGAAGACTCTACAACCCCCTCTGGACAGCTTATTCCAATGATTCATCACCCTCACAGTATTTTTTTTTCCTCATGTTCAGATGGAATCTCCTGTGTTCCAGCTTGCAACCATTGCCCCCTGTCCTGTCACTGGGCACCACTGAAAATAGACTGGCCCCATACTTTTGACATCTGCCATCTGTTATCCACCAGGACTCCCAGGTACTTCTTTGTGGAGCTGCTTTCCAGCAGGTCAACCCCTGACTTCTACATGGGGTTATTCCTCCCTAGGTGCAGGACCCTACTACTTGCCCTTGTTGAACTTCATGAGGTTCCTCTCTGCCCAGCTCTCCATCCTGACAAGTCTCGCTGAATGAGAGCACAGCGTTCTGCTGTGTCAGCCACTCCTCCCAGTTTTGTGTCATCGGCAAATTTGCTGAGGGTACAATCCATCCCTTCATCCAGGTCATTGATGAAGATGTTGAACAAGACTGGACCCAGTACTGACGCCTGGGGAACACCACTAGCTGCAGGCCTCCAACTAAATTCAGTAAATACAATTCATAGAAACATGTCCACATCTCAGTTTTTAGAAGCTTCTGTAAAAGCTCTGGAACACTTCCACTGAAGAACTTCAAAGTTTCAAGCTAGCTTGCATAATTTATTAAGGAAACCCAGATATCAAAAATCTCCAACACTGTGAGTTTCACCTTGTTGCCTGTCTTTCAACCAAGATCTGCTGTGTTCCCAGACCCAAAAACTAAAGTAGGACACTAGATTCCTGATACTTTTGGCCTCATCACTCAACTAAGACAGTTCTCTGCCAGGAAGAATGGCTTTGAGTTCTTGCATGTTTTGATAAAAATAAGTAAAATAAATACACAGTTGAGCTGATGGATCTGTGACTGCATCAGCATATATGGAGACTCTCTAAATCATTCAGAAATTACAGATAGCTAGGGCTGCCTGGATGTCCTGGTAAAGGCCAGAATAAGTAAAATGCTAAATGAAAAAATATTCCTCACTATAAAGGGGAAATTACAAGAAATAACCCCCAAAACAAACCCCAAATAAATTTGGTCAGATCAACAACATATTCAACTGAACCTAGTCATAAATAGGCAGAGAAGCAAACCTTCTCATTTTACATATCAGCAGAATAAGAAAACCATATACCTGTTCCAAAATGAAAGACAGTTTCATAAAACCCTGCCCAGCACTGACAAGAGATGGATCATGATGCACTACTATACCTGTAGTTGGAGAGGAGAATACATCATCCCTGTCTGGACACAGACTGACCTAGTTTTTTGCCCAGATATAATTAATTATCCTTAAACTGAACCTGAAATTTACTACAGCTACTCTCCATAGTTGCATTCATTGTTTTGGCAGAATAGATAATAACCTATGATCACCATGAGATGACATATGATCACATATAATTATTCATGGCATTCATTTGGTGAAGTTTCTTGATACACCTTGGGATAAACTAAACATCAGAAAATGTTGGGAAAAGGCCTGGGAACAATGATCCTGACCCAATGTGAGTTGCAATCATGTTCAACTTTATTGTTTCTCTAGCCATACTTATATATGCTTTGCCTAAAAGCAATTGGTTAGTCACACTGTCCATGCACCTAACAGCATCCTGATTGGTGGGCACACGGCAGGCTCGTCCTTAAGGCTTTTCCCACACTCATAGTGTCCTGTATTTAGCATCTTATCTTCTGCCTTTGAAGTTAGGCAAGCCACCAGGATCCTCTTTGTTCTGCCTTCAAGGACAGCTAAGGAATGCCAGCTTTGTGCATGCTGATGAGTTCGTGACCTCCTTGTTTGTGCAACCATTCCCTGACAAGTAAATCTTGGATTCATATAAATCGAGTGTCATTCTTCCTTGCGATGATTCTACCTACAGTATTTTCTTGATGACTATTGATCTTGATGATAGGGGCAGCTTGTTTTTTTCCCCTCTCTTCCTCAACACATGCTATTTTTTGCCTTGATACAGCAGCCAGCACTCTCCAAAAAGTCATAAATATCAACACTTCCAATATCTTTTGAAAGAGAAATTTGCTTTTTCTTTGTTCTACATGTAATAGCCGATCACAGAGTTAATTGGAGATGCAACTATTTCTGGTGATGCTTTCCTCAAGACTCTGTAACTTAAAAATAATACTTTTAATATATAACAACAATATTTTAAATCCCAGAAATGGAGAACATTAGAAATGTGAATGCTCCAATTACATAATAATAAATGATGTAATTTGGCATATATACAATGCCTCCCATACAAAGATTGCAGAATTTCAAAAATATTAGTTGAAATAACATAACATAGGTGCATGACTATTTAATTCCACCATATCATTGTACGCCATGGTCAGTCGAGGCACAGAGCATCTACATGAATCTTCTTGCCTAAGGTTACTCAGGAGGTAAATGGGAGATGGAGTGAGATAGAAAAACACCGGTCTTGACTCTTTGTTGTTCCAGCCACCTCCAGCATACTCCTGCCATGAAGAACAGTAGGCAGGTTAATGGCTTCAGCTGCTACAGTAGCCACTGCTTTCCTTTGACAAAGACATCTATTTTATTAGTTTCTTAGGTCTCATTGCCCTCAGACAAATAACTGAGGTTATTATTCACCATCTGTGAAGACACTCCCTGCTTGTAATTTCTTCCACAGTGATAGCAGAGACGTCACCCATTATACCTGTCAGTGTGACAATCATAAAAGTCTCCTCAAAAGGGCAATTAAATGTTCTGAATAAAATTACCATTTACATTCATAACAATTAATTTAGGCAACAAACACAGCATGTTTACATCTACAAATGCTTCAAATTATCCCTTTACAAACAGGGCATTTCAAAAATCTCACTACCTATTCCCAAAAAGGACCAGGAAACAATAGAAGAGATTTTATATTTTAACCTCTCCATTTTAAGACAGTTTCTGACACTTGATTGATGGCCACAGAATTGAAGAGCTATAGTTTGGGAGTCTGCTGATTAAAAGCTCACATCACCTTGAGCTTGGAGGTGAAAAGCAGGGAGAAGGAAAATCCTCTAGCTGCATAAAAAAAGGCAGGGCAGAAAAAAAATTAAAAACGTAGAAGAGAATAACATTTGGCTACTAAATGGTATTGATTTCTCATTCATAATTGCCATGGTTCTGTGACACCTGAGATGGAGAACACAGTTTCTCTGCGTTAGGTACTGTGCACAGAGTGAGAGTGTACCAATGATCTGTATACACGTAGCAACACATAGAAACAGAAATAAAGAATTAAAGCACTAAGTTTAAGGTACTGATTCTTCCCTCCTAATTGGAAACACTTAACTAATCTATCTAAATTAGGAAGCTAGTAACCTTCACTTTATCTACATCATTAATGAAAGTGAGAAAGAATGAAATGGTCCCTGTTTTTTTCTCTGTTAGCTATTGACTAGGTTCCTGACAGATGCAGTTTGCTGCTGCTACCTGTGATGGCAGAACACAACAATTTTCTTTTGTTTTTTTCAGAAGTCAGCTTACAGAGTTGAGGTGGGAACTTAATTCAGATGTCCTCAGCCAGGAGGCCTGTATTCATAAATAGTTTTCCTAGTAACATGTTAGAATGAAAGAGTTGAAATGATATTAACATAGCTCCATGAATTAATATGTACCCCAGAAAGATAATAGTTTTCTTTAAATAGGTTTAAGACACACTAAAGTGATAAGCCAAATGGAAAAGAGACATTTCTACATAAGTAGAACAATGACCACGTGATAATTAGAGATTTTGTTCACATTTGTCTACATTTAGCCTGTATCCAGGGCTAAACCACAGCAGTTGCTCCTCCCCAGCAGAGGAGTCAGGAAAAGGAGAGGACATCTGTTGACTGAAATGAAAATGGATTTGATGAAACACCAAAACTAATACCAATGCCAATATAAAACATTCTAGTTTATACCCAACCCGGCTAATGTACATACAGCCGTCAAAATAAACAAGAAGGTATCCCCTGTGAGCAGAACCATAATCAAAGCCTTCCAGGGATGGGGAAAAGCAGGACCACACCCCACCCCTCCCTCCTCTGGACTCATTGATTCAGATGGTAATGAAGCCCAGGCATGGCTGCCTCAATTTCTTGTACTGCTAGCATAATGAATGCTGTATCCCTTTGAAATGAAACATCTGGCCTATTTTTTTTTTTTTTTAACCATCCAAATCTGGATTGGAGATACCCAGGGAACACAGAACTGTTGTTATAGCAGAAAATCCCTCACACCAATACATTTGAACAAGACCCAGCTCAGTGAGTCTATACTTTAGAAGTGTCTGCCTGCCAGAGTGAAGAGTTTGTATTCCAGCATGTACAGTGATAAAAACCCTATCATGCAAACTGCATCTGGGCTTAGGTTTCCTGCAAATTCACATTCTATATGTTGATTATATCATGCACTGTCCAAAATGTGGAAAGACTGAAATAATTATCAAAAAACAGGGTGTGAGAAATGTGGGTAGTTAGGGTCTGGCGATCGGAAGATATCGCGTTGTACGGAAAGATAGAGCCCCTCTCCTGATAGCCAATGGTGCTTGGTTTATGACGTGAGCAGACGGACATGACGTTGTAAACCAGGGTTATAAAATGCCATGCCACATGCTAATAAATGCCATTTTCCATCCACCACATTGGTGTCTGCATGCCGATGGACTGCGCGGCCATGGGGTGGTCGCTGTGTTGTCCCTGAACGAGGTCGTCACGCCTGACACAGGCAACAAGTGGTGCCGAAACCTGTGAATTCGAATCACCCGGGAATCGGGAATCATTGCCTGGATTGGGGTGAACGCCAGCCCAGTGGGGGACAGAGGCACCCGCAAGGGAGAAGGTTCCCGCAGGGATGAGTGTGCGCAAGTTCCCGGACCAGGACTAACAAGGAGGATGGAAGCCCTTGCGAAGGTCGTATCCCAATTACATAAGCAGTGGGG
>VWZY01003620.1:10490-49081 GCA_013399075.1 Chloroceryle aenea | reverse complement strand
TCTGTGATTCTGTGATAAGACTATTACCTTCATCATCTCATTTTTATGAAGCTGGTGGTGTTGTAAGTAGAACCTCACCTGGAATCACAGAGTCATAGAATCATTCTAATTGGAAGAAACCTTTAAGTTCAAGTCCAGCTGTTAACCCAACACTGCCATGTCATCACTAAAACATGTCCCTAAGCATCACATCTACACAGCTTTTAAATCCCTCCGGGGTGGTAACTCCACCACTTCTTTGTTCCAGTGCTTTACAGCCCTCTCTGTGAAGATATATTTCCTAATAAACAGTCTAAACCTCCCCTGGTACAACTGGAATAGATCTGAATATTTAATCTCTACGGATATCTCACTCTAATTTTTGTCTCCCTTGCACCATTGCTAAGTTGTCCTTCCCTCATTAGAAAATAAGTCATAGTTATGTGAAAAATTGGATAATTTCAGATGTTTTTCTTAGGTAACTTACATGCAGATCAATAGTAGGTAAAATAAGAGATTTCCTAGAGTAGCAGGGTCCATGTAGCATTGAAAAATGTATGTATGTTTTTTTCCTGCCTACTTAACCTCTGCTAGTTCTGTGGAGGGATAGAAAAGGAGAAAGCAGGTGACTTTTTTTTCTCCTGTATCAGCAATGGGAGCAAGTGCCAATCACAACCTGTCCTTTAAGCCATCAAAGAGCAAAATTTCAGTTTACCTTCACTGCTGAGAAGCTCTAAATATTTGTAAGCTGCAGTTTTCCATTTCAGACTCTAAATAAATAGTGCTTGCAAATATTAACATTTAGACATTCTGAACAGCTCAGGTTTCCTATGTTTAATGGTTTATGTGAAGGCTTTGTAACATACAGTAAAAAGTGAACTACAAATATGTAAACTGCAAACGTCAAATTGACTACAATAATTACAGTAAAATAACTGTGGATTTTAACCTCACAGTCTGCTACAGGAAAGAAACACATAGCAACAGGTTTAGGATCATTTGTAATGTATATGAATCTTGCCATGTTCAGTGTTAAAGCACCAAGAGGCCATGTGCTCTGTATTGACTCTGTGCTAGCTTGGGAACTTCTGAGAAAAAGTGAATTATGGAAATCCTCTCACACTCTTTTTCTGATCCAAAATTCCAGATTTGAATACATTCAAAGAACAGTATTTTGGAAATAGATAGATTTTGTAATTCAAACCTAAAAAAATTTTCTATATTACTATACTATTTCTATATTTTCTATATTATTGTACTATTTCTGGGAACATACCATTAGGTAATCAAAGTTTGGGGAAGAATTAAATGTGAATAACAATAACAGAAACAAAATAAATGGTGAATCAGATTCCTGCTGTGGGCAGTAGGAAGATTTCCATTTATCTGAGTCTCTGCATCAGAAAATTCTCTAAGAAAGTTTAGTCTGTCCTTTGCTTAAGAGCCTTTTGTACCCTATTATATGTTGCTAATTGATGAGACACCTGAACAGATTTTCAATATTTTCAAACATGTTCATTGGATATGTGGTATTCCTAAATCATTAAACAAATATGTATCTGATTGGACATCCTAAGTTTCATATTGTATCAACTAGCAAACTGTAAAAGGCAAAGTCACATAGAAATACAAGCATTCTACAAATAAATAAATATACTCGTTGAGCTCTGAAATCACCTTGGTTTCTTGTTTTTTAATGAAATGTAAGGGTGGATTTTCAGTACATGAAAGCTCTGTAACAGCATAAAAAGATAAGATTTTTCAAGCTCAAGCTGAACATGCTTCTTGAACATATGGATGTTTTAATTTTTTAAAATATAGTAGAGTCTGAGAGTAAGCAGTGAAAAACTAATATGTTTAGGGTGACTGCCACTGTTATTTCAGCACCCCCAGAGCAGCATCCCTTCAACAGAAGGCAATTTTAAACTCCAAGACAGATAGGTTCCCAAACATTTTCAGTCATGCTGGGATCAAAATTTAAGTTGTCTTCCAAAACCCTTAGGAAAGATCAACCTTCCCTTAGCCTTTACTCCTTCCTACACTCCCTTTCCCCTTCTTCCTTTTAAGATTCTCTGATAACAGGATAACAGCTCCATAGAAAGGCAACAGGGAGGTGTATTGAAAGTAGGAACTGTAGTGTAGCTCTTCTGTGTTTGGTTATTGCAAGACAAACACCCTCATATGTAGAAATGTAGATCTTTTGTTTTTCTTTTGCAGTAGATCTGTCACTGCAGGGTAGATGAAAATAAGCAGAATATAACCTAGCTAGTGCTACCAAAAATGGACCGAACACACAAACTAGTACATGCTGGCATTCATTTTCCTATTTAATTTGAACACAAGATTTGTTGAACTGTGGCAGGATTACATTTTTTAAACATGTGACATACAACAGATGTTCCTAGTCATTTTGTATTCTCTTTGTTTATGACTATGGGATTAAGAACTAGCTAATTATTTACTATGTCAGAAGCAAGGTCAATAAATAGATTATTACTATGCAAGCATCAACTTTGATATCCTTTGTTTCTGTATCTGATTTGTAAATCACTGAACTCTGGAATCATATGGTTATCTGGAAATCTTAATTTGTGATTCACCTTCTTGTGTAATTAAAGCAATTTTTGCTTGGGCCCTCAGGATCTTCATCACTGCTGCTTTTTTTACCAGCCAGGCAATGCCTTGACTTTTTGTTGTCCAAGTGTGACTTTGCAGGGGTGACAGTTATGAAATGCACGGTTCTATTAATAATTGAGTCCATCTGACATAGAGGCTGCTGAGACATCACTTATGAACTTTGCAGTACAATTATTTATGGACACTGCAGTTATAATCAAGTGTACAAAAGTGACACTTTGAATGTGAACTTGGAGCCTGATATGACTTGGATTAATCTTTGATTCAATCTGAATGTACATGTTGGCTTTTTACTTTGGCATCACTGAAATTACACTAGCGTAGATGAAGAAAAATTTTCTTTGTCTTCTCTGTGTGCTGAGTTCATTATGACAATATGCCACTGCTTTAACCTAAAAGAACAATAAAAAAAATGATTTAAAACTTCTCTAGCTGTATAAATTATATCCTTATAGGCAGAATTTCTAGTTTATCTTTCTCTTATGCTGCTACCTGCTTACCAGATATTACATTTTTGTAATTTCAGTCCAAACAGTCTAAGAATTTTTGTCAGATTCAACAAATAAAATAATTCTCTGCTCTCTATACTTGACGCATTCTAACAAGAGTCTTGTAACAGTGGAAATCACCCATATAGAATAACAAGAAAGGAGTAGTCAGTAGACTTTTATCTTTTATAAACCATCTTGTCAGGTAGGGAAGGTGACTGAAGAATGGCTTCAAAGCTTACGAAAGTGTGAATGACAAAGAATTTTAAACCCTAGTGAACTGAAGATAAAATCCCATCACATACTTTCTACTAAGAGAAAAAAAAGAAATAAGAAGTTAAAGGAAAAGAGATCCAATTTGCTATCCACAAAACCAACCAACCAACCAAAAAAGCCCAGCTTGCTGGAAAAGATAGAGAAGGAACACGATGAAAGTATCACAAATTTTCCAAAGCAGAGAAACTATACAAATTTTGATTTGTGAAAGACCTTGAATCTGACCTCAGTGACACAATCCTGAGAATCTATGTGGAAAATGTTTTAAAAGTGGCAAAGGACTGATATCTTTGAGAGAGCATGAAATTTTGAAGGTTACAGATGATTTAATATTTCATCCTTTATAAAGTTTTCCTTGCTAGTGTTTAATTATTCTGTAGATTTTTTTCATTATGCACAAGAATTCTAGCAGCTAAGAAATAACAAAAACATTGTTCCTAATTAGCTGCTTTTTGTTGCTACCATTTGTTAAAGCTTCTTAGCAGACTGTTATGTGCCCCACAGATTAGGCCATTTAATATTTCATCTTTATTTCTTTTCCTCTTTTCTTATTTTTCAAATAATTTACTTTCCTACAGAAAATGTTTTCTTTGAACTGGATATATGAAGTTGTGAATGACAATAACATAGAAACCTTTACAATTAAACCACTTATAAGATGAAAATATTTTTCCAGTTGTACATGCATGCCCATATATAGGCACACTGGTGCTACAGAAAGTAAAACTAGAGAAAATTTGAATTCTTCTGCTAAGAAAAGTAATGAACAGTCAGTACAGCAGAGCCTTCCTGGATTAAAACTGCAGGAGCTGTCTTTTGAAAAGAAGCCAATTTATTTGAAAGCATTTGCTTTTTAAAAGCCTAGGGTTTAAGCCCAAGGTAAATTAGAGGTGCTAGGCTCAGCATAAGATTCAGGACAGCCATACAAATTAATAAAATGAATGAATGAGACTTGCTGATGGAAACAGATGCCTTGTCAGGTCAGACAGTTCAATCTTCTGTGGAAGCAGCTTTATTCGCTGATGTGTATCTTCCTGGTTTTCTCCTACTACATAAAGAAGATAGCCCGTTTTGCCATGACATGTAACCCTGAATCCTGACCTCAAAGTAATTTTTCTGTAGAAAACATGTGATAAGCACTTCTCACCCCCTGAGTCTGGGAAGCTGTTTAGGCTGTTTGGGCTTATGTGATGAAGGCACTCCAGTTTGACAGATACCAGTTATTATTCTTATAATATCTGTATGTATTGCAGTTTGTATTGCTGTAGTACCAGAGGTGCCAATGAGAACTGAAGTGTGGCTAGAGGGTAACAAAAGACATATCAATCTATATAGTTTTCTGGCTTAATTCCCCCATAAAGGTTACTGTAAAGAAGATGGATGATGCATTTAATACATATAGATGATCTAAGAAAAAGTATATATTGTATGCAATTCTTCAGGAAGACTTTACATTTTCTTTCCTCATATTTTGTATTCCTTTTAGCTAAAAGTGTTGATCAGAATGATGAGATACTTCATGCTTTCAAGTCTGCAGGGAAAAAAAGAGTCACCAATGACTGTTACCTCCATCAAACTTAATCACCTACTTACTGTAAGTATGCTAATAGCCCCTTTGTACATTATCCATAAACTTAAACTCAGCACTCTTTTGAGTACTTTATTAGGTGGCAGCCAGCCCAGTCAACTGTATGTAGGATCTTTTTTCTTTGTATAAGAGGAAAAAAGGGTAGCCATGATATTTGTTGTTACTGGAACATGTAGTTCTTTGGATCACACTCATCTGGGCATGTTTTACTCAAGTGGAACTTCGAAAACACGATCATACGCAACTATAAGCACACATAATGTTGTTTTTCTTGGATAACACACATGGTGAGTGGCTGAGGTGGAGACACTGCTGTGTGAACAGCCCCAGTGAAAGCTTCTACTGGGAAGACAGACATCAGCCAAGTGGGGAAGTGTTGGCTTTGGCTGCTCCCTGAAACAGTCTGATGCTTGAAGTTGTTGATATGCTGTCTTCTGACTTCCTTTTTTTTTTTTTAGGACTTTTTATGTTGGTATATTACCCTTTAGTTTCTATTACCTATTCAGAGATTTTCCTACTGCAGAATTAAGCAAAGATTTCGTTCTTTGAACATATTAATTGCCACTCTTACATACTAATTGCCACTCTTTCAAGATCCTAACTATCTTTTAGAAATTCCATAGGCATGTCTCAGGATTTCACATTTTTCAGTATTTGTCTGCATCATTTGCTGTGTATTAGAAGAGACATTGTAAAGCTTACTGAAAGGCAAGTTAACTTCACATCCTGAAAAAAGTTTTAGAGCCTTGTACCACTGAAATGCATGTTTAGATTAATTCTGCATGACTACTCAACAAAATTCACTGCAAGGTGATTATCCTTTGGTGGTCTATGCAAAATGAGTATATTTTCTTTTGTGGCTAGTCCCATGGGTAATTATTCCTAACAAACCCCTGCTGTGGCTGACATAACCAAGAACTATTGTCCTACATGCTTGTGATGAGCTACTTTCTTAATGGTGCGGATCAGGTCCTTTCATTATGGAATAAAAACCATTGGTTAATCATTTTGTAGATACTTTCTTTGCAGATACCCTCTGTCAATACATTTTGGATATAATCTCTGTTCCTTTGTCTTGCACTTCTTCAAACAGTGTAAAAGTCACAGCTAAGTATTTGAAAAAAAACCTGTGTAAAATTGAAGAGCTGTAGATGAGGCTTATTGCCATTAAATCTGTAAGGGCCAGAGCACATACAGACAAATTTATGTAAATAACAGCACAAAGAACTTTGCTACTGATATATACTCTGTGAATAAGATAGGTCAGTTTTCCAATGTATATTCTACCGTGGGATGAATAATACTTTGCCCTTTTCAGTCCTCCTGGAAATACTTTGATGTACTTATTTTGACATACTAGACTGCAGTCTCAAGAGAGAAAGTGTTAAGGTCATATTTGACACTCCACTGTGTGTGTTCAAAGACCCCATTTATTATTCTGGTTGACCATTTCAAACTGTGCTTCTGACAACTTGGCACTAATGCAGGCTACATGTCATGAACAGCTGAGGCAGCTCTGTGAAGTGACAACCATCTGGAGCTTTCTGCTTTTTTCAAAGTGGCAGCCCTGTTGTCCTCCTTCTTTCAGTATTTAATTGTTTTCCTTCCCTATTGTCAATTAAGATGAGTAACAATAGCAGCGTTTTGCTTTCTACCCTCCTTGCCATGATTTCTCTGGATAATCATCAAGCATTGTGTTCATGTGAGCTTTTGATGCCAACTGGGCTGAGAGTACTTATGAGCAAAGCCATTGTACTTCTTTCTGCAATTAACCGGCAGAGACAGAACAGACGATTAGCTCAGCAGAGTCATGTCAGAAATGAAGTGCTGGTAGGATTCTTGGGTCAGGTTTTTGATCATCTTTTATAACTGAATGGGAGTGCTGTAGCACTGAGCACACAACAGCATGAGAGGGTCATGTTTTACACCTCCATGTAATGTGGCAAACTGCAGGACCACTATGCAGGAGCAGAGGGATTTCCAATGTGACTGAGCAGACTGAGTCTCCCCAGAGTACATGGGGAGTGTGACAGGGAAAGACAGGTCACACAAGCTCAGACACAGCAGGGGTATATATTATAACCACAAGTCTCCATCTAAATTCTGGTAAGAGCCAGGCTACTCTATCTACATAGGACTGTCCTAATAAGATCTAAATTAGGTGCCCCATAGCCAAGGTTTTTGGGGACAAAGAGATTTAGTCCCTGTCCTTCTTCTCTTTATGTCCATCAGCCCTCTTGTTTTTCTCCCCTTGAGCTGTAGCAGGGCTGTTGCTGATTAAGAGGCTGCAAGATTTTACTGTGTGCATCGATGCTGATTATCTATGTTAGAAGAAAAGGAGCTGTGAGATAATGGCCAAGAAGCAATCCCCATTCCCCTTTCCTCACATCCCAGGCTAGTGAATCTGTGTCTAGAGTGCCTACTTAGCAAGGGGACAGCAGGTTGTTTAGATTAGACTGAACTCCCTCAAGCCTCAGCCCAAAGCATGTGGACATTCACAGAGTGAGATGATGTCCTGAGGTGTTCCTCACTTCTCCATGGTGGATTTATGCCACTACTATGCACAGCACACTGTGAGGTCAAAGGCAATTCAAGTCTAAACCAGCCTAGAAAACTGAATTTTGGTTCAGTGCAGCTGTGCCTATGCTGTGAAAGCTGGAGATGTTCTCTAGCTCCTGGGTTTGGTTCCATGCTCTGGACTTGTTCCATCTGCAGCTAGATCAGAGTACTCACCTTTTCTTGTTGCACTGATTTCTGTAAAACTGTTCATAGCCTAGAAGGAAAATGTGTTGGCTCTTTAACTTACCTGCAGTTTTTAAGACTCGGTGCCAAGACAACAGGCTAATAATAAGTGGGCAGTGCTTACCCAACAGTCTTAGCAAGTCCTTGTTTATTTTACGATTACACAAAACCCAAACAGAACAATAGCCCTAGCACATGTGTACTGTGCAAACATACTCTTGACAGTACGTTTTGCTCTCAGAGATTCAAGTGAAAATTCAAGGCAGAGACTAAAAATGAGAAGAAGAAATTACTAGCAGCCCAGTTGAAGCATAGAGAAGATGAAAGGTATGGATGAAAGTTAACCTGTCATTTGTCAGAAATGCTGACACTCAAAACTCCTCTTTAGTGGTTAGAGGTTGATGAGCTTAATACCATTTGCACAGGACTTCTCTGGGAGAGCTGTAGATTAACTTTTGTCTCTTTTGTTTGTCTGAAACATTTTTTACTATTTGTCTTCAATAACCTTATGGAATTCTGTGGGTATCAGTGTCTAGTGATTGAAATTTACCATTGAATACATTTTAATTATTTTGAATGTCACTTTGTAACAGGTGACAACTTGCTGCTCCCAGTCATGTAGCTTGGTAGCTGTGAAGTACAGAATGATTCAAATCTTCTGCTTTTTGTTCCACTGATTGCTCTGTCACCACTCCTTTTACTCCAGTCCCACCTGTTTTCCCTTCTTTTATCTTCATGTCTTAGTTTTAACATGGGGAGGGGAGAACAAAAGTGTTTAAAAGGCAATACTTTGGGGTTTGGAATTTGTATTAGGAATAAGTAGAGAAGAGTAGCTAGTCAGTTCTGAAGATAAGCAACTCTCCCTTTTCTATCTTTCTCTCCCTTCCATCCCAGAAATAATGAAGTAAAATAAGCACATTATACAATTCTGGCGATATGTGCACAAAAAGTTTGTTTCTTTCCTCTATCTTTTCAAATGGGGTTATGTCTGCATTTTCAGCTGATAACAGTGGCATTTTCTATGTTGCAGATGTTGGTGTTATCAAGGACCATCAAGGACCTTATGCAAAACTCAAAGCCTGAAATCTATTGCAGTGCAATGGGAAAGCATTTCTTTATTTTTGACTCTGCTTCTCCTCTTTCTGTTATTCAGACATCCATGCTAGCATAGCCATAGCTCTTGGTCTGTGGGGAGTGTTGGAAAGTGTTAGATACTTTAAAGCAATTACAGCTCTGTGGGTTCACTGTGCATGAGGCTCAGGCACATGTAAGGTTAACTTCCTTGCTAGGACCTGAACTGAGATCTTAAATTCAGAAGGAGTAACCCTTGCTCACAGCTTGAAAGAAATGATAGTTGCACATTCACTTTTGTGCCTCTAGCTAGTACAGAATCAGACTTGCTGCTAATGTCTGGCAGGTTTTTGTGTGGTGATAGACCTGAAGTGTTAGTTTTAAGACATTTTGCAGAAAACTGAGGTTAAACAATGCTTCTGAAGAAAAATCAGTAGTCACATTAGAGTAGATAACCTTCTTCTGGCTTATGGCATCCCAGAGGATGTGTGATATCTGGGACACTGCAGAAGCAGGGAAGCGTGCTGAGAACTGAGGCTTCTTTTCTTTTCTGCTGTCAAGTCTTTACATCTTCAGAGGAAAACACAGTCTGAGCAGACTATTATTGTAGGATTCTCCTTTATGTCACAATATAAAGCTGCTTCTTTAGGTTATGAAGTCTTTTTAAGTCTCATCTCCCCATTCATTTGAAGTGCCTCTCAGCTGTTACAAACAGTGTCTGAGCTATCAAGTATTCCTCAGACACCTGTGTTATTATTTCCTNTCTCATCTCCCCATTCATTTGAAGTGCCTCTCAGCTGTTACAAACTGTGTCTGAGCTATCAAGTATTCCTCAGACAACTGTGTTATTATTTCCTGGAAAAAAAAATAAATATATATATATATATAAAAAGGATGCAAGATGGCTGCAGAGAAAGACTGTAGCCAGAGCAGTACCATAGCCATGTCTGTACAATGCAGAATAACTGGGACACAGCTCTCCAGCTTTAGACCTCATCTAGTATATTTACATGGCACTGTACACTCACAGGCTTTGCTTAGTTACAGTCTGGGAAATCTCTCACAGAAGCTTGCACAGGCACTGGTTCACCCAAAACTACTTACTGGGGGTTTGCAATACCTTTAAGCTTTCAGGACAAAGGGACAGTCAGAAAAGCCTACCACCTGTATTGCAACATCATCCACAAGGAAGAAAAGAAGGGTTATAGTCATGGGTGACTCCCTTCTGAGGGGAACAGGGGGTTCAGTGTGCCAGGTACGGAGGTATACTGTCTCTCTGGACCCTGGCTTAGGGATGCCACTAGGAAACTTCTAGCCTGATGCAGTCCCCAGCTTGTTACCTGTTACTAATCTGCCATGTAAGTGGAGAGGAAGCAGTAGTCCAAGAGCAATTAAAAGAGACGTTAGGGCCTTGGGATGGGTGGTGAGAGATTCTGAGGCACAGGTCATCTTTTCATCTGTTCTTCCAGTATCAGGCAGCAATAATAGAATGAACACTTGAATTCAGTCTAAGACGTGGTTCTGTGTCTGGAGTCGCTGCCACAAATTTGGTTTTTTTTTGACAAAGGTATGGCCTACACAACACCAGGTTCGCTGACATCAAATGGGAGGTACCTTTCTTGAAGGGGGAAGAGGGCTTTCACTTAGGAGACTGTGGCACGGATTGACAAGGCTTTAAAGTAGATGTGAAGTGGGAGGGGGATAATAATATCAGACTTGTCTGTGATAACCTATGGGATGTCACATCAGATGTTAACATCTCTCTGTTGGAGAGGGGGATCAAATGCACCCTCAGCAATTCTGCTGATGACACCAAGCTGTGTGGTGCCATCAACATGCTGGAGGGAAGGGATGCCATCCAGAGAGACCTTGAGAGGTGAGCCTATGCAAACTTTGTGAAGTTCAACAAGGCCAAGTGTAAGGTTCTGCACATGGGTCAGGGCAATCCCAAGCACAAATACAGGCTGGGTGATGACTGGATTGAGAGTAGTCCTGCAGAGAAGGACTTGGGGGTATTGGTGGATGAAGAATAGAATATGAGGCAGCAGTGTGAGCTCACAGCCCAGAAAGTAATTCTGGACTGCATCAAAAGAAGTGGGGCCAGCAGGTTGAGGGAGGTGATTCTGCTCCTCTATTCTGCTTTCATGAAATCCGACCTGGAGTACTATGTTCAGCTCTGGCATCCCCATCATAGGAAGAACATGGATCTGCTCAAGTGGGTCCAGAGGAGGGCCACGAAGATGGTCAGGAAGCTGGAGCACTTCCCCTGTGAGAACCAGCTGAGAGGGTTGGACTTGTTCCACTTGGAGAAGAGAAGGCTCTGGCAAGATCTCATACTGAAGACTGCCTACAGGACAGACTGGGGAGAACTCTTTATTAAGGAGTGTTGTGATAGAACAAGGGGCAATGGTTTCAAATTGAAACCGGGTAGATTTAGATTAGATATTAGGAAGAAATTCTGTATTGTGAGAGTGGTGAGATACTGGAAAAGACAGTCTAAAGAGGTTGTGGATGCCTTAACCCTTGAAGTGTTCAAGGCCAGGTTGGATATGACTTTGATAAACCTGATCTAGTAGCAGCTATCCCTGCACATGGCAGGTAGGTTAGAAATAGATGATCCTTAATTATCCTTCCAAGCCAAACCATTCTATGGTTCTATGATTACTCTGTGATTTTGAAGTATGATATAATCTGTTATCTAACTGAGACTATACTAGGGAAGTTTGTGCCCACTTCAGGTTTTGAAAGACACTGGTAGAATGATTGTGCTGCTGCCATCAGATTGAATCTGGTTTGCCATTCCTGCTGGAAGTTTCTCCTATTAACCATGGATGACTGACATTATGGGCAGTAGCTGCTATATTCTCTCACATTGGAGCCTATTAATTAGCTCACAGAGCCCTGTCTACAGACAGAAAAGGATCCGTCATTTTATTCTTCAAAAGTTGCACTTCTAGTGTCTTCCCTGGCTTAGTATCTTCTGTGTAGTATCTTAGCTGGCTTGCCTTGTCACAAGCATATTCAGGGAAATTTCTGCAGCTCTCTTCAAGTTTTGCTACTTTTAACTAAGCCCCAATGATAAGCGTTTTAATTATTCTTCTGATACTTCCTCACCCCATCCTCAAATACTCGTGGTGAAAACTTCTCCTTTTTGGTGTTTGGCTTCTTGGCTGAATTAAATAAGTGTACCTCAAAGCCGAGTCTGTGCTGGGTTTAAATATTATTTTATATTGTTCTGTGACAATTCTGTTGTATTTTTTTATTACATTTCTTATTCTAATATACAAAAATATTGAATTTGCCTCTTTTGCTTTTTCCATAAGAGGTAATTTTTTAAAAAATTCTTTCACATTAATTTAGGAAATTGTTGCTGTTAGCATTTTTGTTATTTTCGGGACACTAAGACAGTAAACTTTTTCTTTGCATCACTGAAATTTAAGGACAGCTTGTTGAGTTTTGCATGATAAAGACAAATGGTTTAGCTGATATCGGACAGTGTTTCACTCTAACAAGAACTAGCTGTTAATCTGACACAAAATAGTTTTCAAATGAAAACATTTACTTTCTGTGCAGGACAGAATCAAAAGCTGAAATATCAGAATTTATCCCAGGACTGAAATTTCGATTTTAGCTTTGCTATAGTTTTGCCTCCCAGTCTAGTTATCTGTTCATGAATATATTCCATAGAATGCCTGGTCAACTTCAAGACAAGCCCATCATGGATGTTTCCCCTTGAGTTAATCCTCTGGATAATGAGAGTCAAGAGAACTTCACTTCATTTGTTGATCACAAACATCTTCTCCAACTTGACTTTCTGCCTTTATACCTTCTTACTCTAACTTATTTTGATATGAGATTCAGGCAGAAAAAATGGCAGAGATCACAGGTAAGTGAAACCACTTGCATTATCAGAGAAAACACTCCTGGTGAGAAATCCAGAATATGTTTAAAATAATGATTAGTTTTCATTGATCAGGCGGCTCACTGCTCCTTAAGCTTTTGATTTTTGCATGTTTAAAAAAAAAAAATCTTGTTTTACTTATCTGCATGTAATACTTCAGAGGCAATAGAAATTTAATAAAATGTGCATTTCTCTTGGGTCTGTTAAAGTTTATGTGAATTAAAATCTCTATAATTGAGATTAAAAATTTAAGATTTTTTCCAAAACTTCTTAACTGCTTTTTTTTTTTAAACACCTTTTCTGTGATACCTCAGCTTTAACATTTACTTTTATAATAATTTTTCCTCTCTTCTTCTCTCTCACACACAAAGAGAACATTGCATGTGTAAGAAGTGATTGAAAGTCATCCAGTGATAGAAAAAAATGACTGAGGAAGATACTGGAAAATATTGAAAGTAAAATCTTGAAAATGTTTTTCATAACTTTCCTCAGAAACGGGTAAGTGATCTCAGTTGAAACTTCTCATAAATTTTTAATCCAAAAGAAGATATCTAGCATACATGAATACTAAAATGTGGCAAAGATAAACACCTGAAAACAAAGTTCTACAATGAGAATTGTCAGGCAACCTCATTGTAAAGTATTATGAATGACAGAGTAATTAAACTGTGAATCCATAATTTCACTAAGAATAAAACACCTGGCAAAATTGTTTTGTGTAAAGTTCTTAATCTCAAATTGAATAAACTATATAAATTCTCTCATAAAGAAACAGCTGAGCTGTTACTAAGCCCATTGTCCTTACAGCACCACTTAGGAATATTTTGTATGCTGACATCTGTATGGTGTTGGACACATTTTTAATTGCATTCATAAAGAGATTTTTGCCCTACAGATAGGAATATTTTTTGAGAGCTGAAAACAAATCCTGTATTTGCCTAGAATAGATCTTGCTAGTGGTGACAGCTAGGAAAAAAAAAATTCCATTTTACAGTAACATTTTCTCATAATGAATGACAATATAAAGGGAAAGTAATGTGATGGTGCATTGAAGAGTGACTCGTATTAAAAGACAACAAAACCCTTGTTGTCTTACCATTCAAATGCATTGCCTGTGCTGCATAAAAAAAGTCTAGTGTCTGTTTCATGCTGTGGGAGTTAACAGTTTCCAAACTGCCTTAATCTACAATGAGGGTCTCTCCCAAAAGAGCAAAATCTTTCAATAACTGTTGTGGTGGTGCAGGTCTTGCAGTATGCTCCTGCATTGGCAGCATGAGGAAGGAAAGCTACACTGAAATTCTTCTCTGATTTGATCTAGCAGGATCTGAGAAGATCTGAGATATGCTGAGATTATGGGGGAAAGGGGAACTGGTCTACAGCATTCTGTATGTTATTCCCAGAAGATATCCTGGTGGCTACTTTGCTGTACTTGGGCATCTAGTCCAGTGGTCATAATCCCAAATCCTATTTTAGAACACTGTTAGTCTTAGCAGCAGAAACAGCAGGGTGTACAGGGACTGAAATGCTAGTAGAGTAGCAAATCCACAGGACTAAAAGGTGGATGGGTGAAAACATAGGCTGCATTTCGTCCAGTAAGGATGACACAACTGAACAATTTTTGCATCAGTCAGTCACGTAGCAGTCCAGCAGATCTCTTCAAGCCAGGAGAACAAAGGCTTGGAGAATGTATCAAGAAATTAAATGCTGCTATAGGAAAAATATTTTTTTTTCAAAAATAGAAATTCAAGTGTTCTGAAAGCAATTACTTTGCTTTGGCTCAAGGATTTGACCCAGATTCATAAATAATGTTGACAATAAAGAAGGAAGATTGGATATTTTGCTATGAAGTGTTACCCAGCTTTTTGAAAACAAGAGTTTGAGTTTAGACTTAAAATAATATTTTAAAATCCCTTTAAATTAAGTAATGAGACACAGTGGTATCTTGAGTATCCTCTCAGTTCTGTAATAAGTGTAAGGAAGGAGAATGAACAAGCAGCATACTGAGCAGCTTCTTCACATAGCTACTCCAAAGTTTAGAGGTCAAGGACCTCCACTCATTCAGTCTTCAAATTTATATGGAGACCAGGCTGATGCTACATTTTTTGGCTGCTAAATTCTCCCTCCCAAAAATAATAAAACTGTGATTATTTTAAAGAAAGGCAAACCTGTAGATGTCATAAATGATTCTGAGAAGACAATATGTGACTATGGGATGCAAGTGCCATGCTGCTTGTGAGCTGTAGAAAAAAGCAGTCAAGGAGTTCTAAGGCTTTTCTGAGGGAATTGACCTCTTTCAATATTCTGTTTTCCAGCATTCCTGAATCAAACACAACTAATTTTATCTGTAGGAAAGGCATGAGAACAGGCTATAATTTACAGCTGAGGTATAAATATTTATCCTTCCAGCTCTCAGCCAATTACAGTGTTTTGACTTTTTTCATTAGAAATTGCATCTTTCATGTAAAATTTGATTGAAGTTAGCTCCCTTAAAGGACGAGGGTTGGGAAATAAGTTGCATAACAGAGAAATTAAAGTAACCTTTTTCTTTCATATCTAAATGAAATATTTTGTTGACCTAAAATACAGCTTTCTAGCTTTCCCCCTCTGCATTCTTTCTTCCCTATTTGAATCATTCCCCTCCCATCAGCCATTTAAAAATATGATTTAACCTCAGAACTGAAACATATGGTGTTGTAAAAAAACTTAAAATAAATCTTTATCTTCTTTGTCCACTGCCCAAGTTCAGCCCTTCTCCCATTGTGATAAACTGCAAATACTGCAATGCAGAACAAAGAAAGATCCAGCTGCACAGAAAGACATTTACATGTATAGATCTGAATGAAGATGAGCTCTATCTCAAATAGCATAGAAAATGTTGTTTACATTGTACAGAAATGGACTCGAGCTAAAGAACAGCTACTGATCATACTGAAATATTCTGAAATATTTAGTTTAACTGGAAGGTGGTTTTTTTAGGTTGGTTGGTTTGGGTTTTTTTTGTTCTGACCATTACAAACTTCCACTGGAATGACAAGAGTGTTCTGAAATTCAGCATGTCATTTTCAGCTTGCTGACACAAAACTTTTTGACACTGTCAAAATATCTTCCTCTCATTATTTTTTCTCAAAAACATTTGTAGAATTTGACCTTAACTGTACCCATTTTTAATGTTCTCACATTCATATGTAAGGCTAAATTCTGCTAGTCACTGAACTGTTACCCCAGTCTAGTTCATGACATCAATGATAACATTGTAGGAACAGACTGAAAGTTTATCATATTTTATGAAAAAATGAGAGATATGTCAGTTGAACAGAGTAGAGGCATGGAGATGTACATTCATGGATACACTTGAAGATAAGATTGTCCCCCAACACCTTAGTGCAGGCTGAAGAACTGGCAGGTGTTATCAACAGACTCTGCAGGACATTTCATCACCTCCTGGCCCTGGTACTGCTCTCTGCCTGGCCGGGGTGGTTCAGATGGAGGTCTGGTTTGTCACTTTCAGTGCATCTCGGCTGATCAGGTACAGTGACCCAGCTGCCTCTTTGTAGTTTTGATACACCTTTCTGTGAGGAATGCCTTGCTTTTATTCAGTTAACACACACGTAGGTGAGGATAAGGAAAATAAATGTATGAAGATTTGTTCAGAATATCCAGAAGAGGTAATGTGTTTTCCTTCATGCTTTCAGTTGAGATTTTAACTAGATATCTAAGCCTGTGTTACACTACATAATATGAATTATCAAAAATGTGTAAGATTATACCATTTTTTTTCCTGTTGTCTCCTTCCTCAAATAGCAGTAGTCAGAGAAGTACAGATGTGTTCATATGTTCCTCTGCTCTTGGTGGATCATATTAGCTCTCATAGCCAGTCTCCTCTTTGACGTTTTGTAGAGGGTTGAGACCTGGAAACTCAATTCTCTTCCTTCCTTAACCTACAAATAATGTGGTCACCCTGTTAATCTGGATAAACACTGCTATCTTCTGGATATTGATGGAAAACATGTGGTAGTGATTATCTGCATTGTGATGTATACTGTAAGTTATAGGATAATATCAGAAGGTAATATACAGCTGGTCACTGTAGCATACCAGGTTTGTATCAGGAGTCCTTTGATGTTATTGATTATGCAGTGGAGAATTTATAGGAGATTCAACTCATATATTTATCTAATGAAATCAGATTTATATGACTGTCATGTTTTTCAATTCTGATGTGATTTATCTGCAATACCTGAAAAACTTTAAACACACCAATGTTAACTTGTATCTCCAGAAATCCATGAGATAGATTCAAACCTGTTATAATTCCACTGAAATGAATACAAATACAACAAAGGATAATTTTACCCATAGGTAGAATTCCTGTGAGCAACTTCTGAATAACACCTCTCTGAATTTATAAGTAATTTAGTTTCCCTCACTACAATAAAGAAAATTTGCATCTATCAGTAATGAACACTGTGTTTGAGAGCATTTATTTCTCATCTGAAAAGTGACAGCAATACAGATTTTTTAAAATCCAAGAAATTACAAATCCCAATTTTTAATTCGTTGTTCAATCTCTGGTTATTCATTAGAAACTTAAGTTCACTTCTCTTGTGGAATATGATGGTAGTTAGACAAAAGTGCATTGTTAAGGTTTGGAATAGAGTGAAACTGCACCATTTTTCCTCTTTTTGGGTTATTAATAAAAGGGATGCAAGTATTCTCATCCAATTAAAATATTTGGTTGGTTTAATCTTTTTATTGATGATGGTCATGTAAAAAAAGACCGTTGTTTGTGCTCACAAAAATGCAGCATTTGGCTATTCAGAGCTAAGAACAGCTTTTCACAGTTATGTTCTTGTTCTCTAGATTTTAAAATTAAAGCTCAGTATAGAGGTACTTGACATCTGGAATCATTATGTGATCTAGAACAGTTACACCTGGGGAAAAATTAAGATTGCAATTGAAAATAATTGAAAAAACAATGTGAGTGTTTTCTAATCATACATGATCATTATGTTTTAATAGTATTGAAAATATTTTAACGAAGTAATTTGATTTTGATTTATCTTTTATGTTATAACAATTACTTAGTATCTATTATAAACACACACACACTCTAAAATATAGAAACTTTCAATCCAAACAAAAGAATCTGGAAAATTAGAACCTTTAGATTTCTGACAAGAAGTTCAACTTTATTACAATTTTTAAAAATTAATATGATATTTCTAATATAATATTTCTACAAAAAAAAAATTGGAAAACAATTTGGTTTTTGAAACACTTATTTGCTCAGTCTTTTTGGCTGAGTTGCATTCCTACAAACATGTGGCTAATAAGGGAAGAAATAGGGAACAAAATCCATAGCCATGTGATTGAATAAGAGTCTTATTTTCCATACTGAAACTAGATTGGTGAGGAACTTGTGAACCATGAGGAGAGTCTGAGACAATGCTACAAGCATTTTCTTTTTCCATCTTCTGACAGAATGCTCATGGTGACAAATGGCAGAAACTATCTGCTCAGCTGCTAGACTTGGCCACAAATTTCTTGTGCATTTCTAATTGCATTTAGTGGTCCCTAGCCAAAGGTGGGAGCTCTGCTGAGTAACTCTCTCCAACATGTTGTTTATCCAGTTATTTGTTTTTTCACATCTTTTTGCAAACACATCTTCATTGTGCCAGAAGTCTGTGTTATATTTTCCTGTTTTGAACACGGCTGTCATGAGCTTGATAGTGCAAAAAGATCAGAGTGAATGCAGAATAAATATTCAGTGCCTAGACTGAATAGGAAATTTTCCTGAGAGTAATGCTACAAGGAAACAAAGAAGTCAGTGGAGACAGCATATACTAGAGAGGCTGGATGACAGTCAAATGTAAGTAAAAAGCTAGGGAGTGGTGGCCCTTTCTCTTTGCAGTAATATATCAAGCAAGTAAGCAATCACCAAATCCTCCAAAATAATAATTAAAAAAAAAAAAAGTGCTAACTGATTTTGAAATTAATCATTCAATTTAGACTGAACATTGGCAAAGCTGTAACCTATGCTTTCTTTCGGTTTAGTGAGGTCATTATTATATACCACTTAAATAATCACTGGAAGAGAGTACACTGATTTTAAATGCATGACATAAATCCTTTTGCCATTTGCTATGTCCTTAGCTTCGAATTAAAAAAGGCACTGAATGTAGAAAAAAATATATTCTTTAGATCTTGCTGTACAATCAGTGGAGGCTAGATAGGTTCCAGTCATTTAAAACTGTAGCAGTAAATTAGATAGTAATTCCTCAAACTAATAATTAACAAACGGAAAATTTATCTTAATGCCTTTCTTGTTCTAGCTGTCTTTTATGTAACTACTTAAATGTGTTGAAGTGTCAATTTTAGTAGTAGTAAGGGAAAATACACAATATGGGAGATGATATACAGTAGGGATGAGTTTTTCTGTGTTGCGCTATACAGGGTGAGCCTGACCAGCCATTCAGCCAGACAGGTCTGCATTTCTATTGACTTGCAGAATTATGAAAATGAAACATTTCACAGGGTTCATTTAGAGTAATTGCATTGGAATTGGAGCCTTCTGAAATGAGATTTTGTTGTTAGTGAAAGACTGTTAAGGCACTGGGTTCATTCTGGACTTTTCTTTGTCTGCTTGCAAGCAATAACTCCATCTTCTGTTAATAATTTCATAGAAGGAGGCCTCCAGGTGAAAGAATAAACTCTGATTCATTTTGCATGACAAGGATGATTAATGGGAAGGAGATTATTAGGAAATCTTCCAGCCATCTTCCACATCCTTTTCCTTGGTGCAAGAGTTCATAGCACAGTGTCATTTTTTTTATCACATCTGGTTTTATTCTCCCTTCTATTTTGAGCCATCAGGATTCCTTCAATGTCCCTAGACTCTGCTGTCTAGTGTGTACAGAAAGATGGGACTGAGCTGTTCATATTCATATTAGCCATCTTTTTGCCAGCTAATTAGTGCAGCTAATCAGTGTTGCATAGCTGGTTAATAGAATGGGTAAATCTTTACCAAAGATGAACCTAAACATTAGGCAAATTTATATCCTTGGAAGTGCTCTCTGGAGATCATATTTTTTTCTACTGACTAGTGATATTATCAGAAATTTTAACCAAGAAAGGTGGTGACTGTCAGAGGGCTGTTAATATGCACGGCCCTACTCTGTGTGTAGATAAATTCTCATTTCCACTGAAAACTCAGCATGGAATTCTGTTGTTACGGTTTCCCATAAATAAGTTAATTCAGCCCTGATTGTTATGCCTGTGTCAGATATGCTGAAGTGAAGTCCTTCCTGATATACCCCAGTGCTCTTCCACCCGAACAGGAAATAACAGCTAATAAACATCTTGCAAGGGATTTCTACACTATTCAGAGCCCAACTGCAGCTGAGAAAATGACTCTGCAAGGAAAAAGGCTTTAACTGCCTTTTTCCTTAGAAAGTGCTTAGAAAGACCACAGTGTGTGTCTGTGGTGTCATACATAGTTAACTTTCTCATGAACCTATTAAGCTATAGCTTTCACCTCAATTGAGCACTGTAAGAAACAGCTTATCCCCAGGGCATCATGCCTTGAGACTCTGAGTCAGTAGGAACAGTTTTGTTAGCAGTGGGCACACTGCAAAGAGTCCTTTTCTTTTCTGTAGAAGTATGTAATGGTGCTCAATGGAGCTTTTTTGAAGAAGACTTCAAGGTATGTTAACTGAAACATGAAATTAAAGAGTACATCCTGAGCCCATGTGAAAGGGATTCTGAGGACAAGTAAGGAAAAAAAAAATAAAAGGCTTCTCCTGTGTCAGGAGACTATAGGCCAGCACACTGGCGACCTGCACTGTTTTGCATGCAGCAACTGAAACAGACATTTGGTAGGAATTCATTTTTAATTTCCCATTAAAGGACTGAAGCAAAGATCTTTCTTCTGGAAAGCTTTTTATTGTCATGTAATGATTTTTTTAACATACTTATTAAGCCACCGTGCCCTGTATCTGTGAGCTTCTGTCAATCTGTAGTTTAATAATGCATGCTATTTTACAATTTATTTACTGCATTTTGAGGTAAATGGGCTCAACTGTAGACTAATCTCTTCTGATTTAGAAGAGTTCATGTTAACATGTATAGCCAGGGAGACTTGGCAGGGTAAAGCACTATGTATTTTTCCTTTGCCCAATTAAAAATGACTATGCTTATTACAGCTTAAAGAATTTTATAGTATAAAGGGCACTTTTATAATATTTGTGGATATTAATATTTGGAGACAAATTAAAATGTACCAGATGTTATTTTGGCCTTATATTCATTGCAGCAACCAAGTTTTACATATAGCTTATGAGAAAAATTGTGTAGGGCAGAGAACAAGGCAGCCTTGTTAGAATTAAAGAACTAGAAATACTATGGAAGGGGTGTTTACCTTATACATTGTAAAAGCTAAAAAGAATAACTTTTTTTTTAGGAAAATGGTCTGTTCAAAAGTTTATTTATTATCACCTAAACTCCATAACTTGCTATTGCTATCGTCCTTTTTCATTACATTGTGCGACAGAGAATTTTGTTTCAAAACTAAATACTGAATTTATAAATATTTTCTAGCATTTTTATTAGAATTTGGCTCACTTTGTACTTGAGTTTTAGATATTCATAGACACAAAACTAATTTTTTTGAGCAGATTAAAGCTTCAACTTCCTTCTAGGCAAATCATGACAGACACTAACTACCTTGTTTTCTTGGTGTTTTCTTGGGAAGCAGGTGTCCTTGTCCTCACGCTTTGACTCAGAGCAAGTAAACCACTTCTGTTTTCCTGAGCCTATCCGGTTTCACCATGTTTTTTTCTCCTATACATTACTCTGTAACTGTCTCAGAACTTGAGTTTAGTAGGAGAAATTCTACCCTCCACTCTGCAGGATATTCTATGTTGGGTTTGCAATTTGATTCAGTAAAATATTAATACAAGGAGAAAGGGAGAGGAGAGGAGGGGAAGGAATCTTTTCTTTCTAGAGTTCCTGTGCTCTCTAAGAGTACAATGAAGAAATCACATTTTATGCACCACAGGAGAAGAGGATATCAAAGGTTCTGTTTGCATTTGTGCTTTCTACCTGATGCTTCTCAGCAGTGTGGTCAGTAGCACTTAGACTCAGTACAGTGACAACACAGAGGAAAAGATCAATGGAACCCTACAAGTCAAACCCCTGTGACACAGAACAACATGAGATTACTAGTGTAATTGCTTATTTTCCACCGAGTTGTACATTGTCCTTTTCATGTCAGAAAAAAAGGAACAAAAGAATCTTCTTTGTGGGAGATAAGAAAAGAGCACATTATTTTTAATAAATATTTCATTGTATTCTTGAAAAATAAATGTTTAATAAGGCAAAGAGGAGATTCCCATGACAATTAGTTATAGAGGGGAAAAAGAGTGTAAAAAAGAACCAAGAATCATCTAGTAGTGATAAATTTTCAGGCTGGCAGTACTTGCAGTATTGGAAAGTTGCTGGTTTTACTTGAAAATATAGAATGAAACAAAACCAGTAGACAAATGAAAATGTTCTTATGGAATGAATAAATAACCTGCTTAATTGCTTTTCCCTACAAACATAATTTAGCCCACATACCTAACAATTAAAAAAATATATAAATAAAATGTGTGGATCACTGTGAATGCTTACTCTCAGCCATTCCAATACTCCTGAAGTCCTAATGACACAGAAGGCTAAAAGCAAGAAAGGTGTTATGCTTTTCCTGTTGGCTTTATGATTTGTTTTCATTAACATTAAACCACTCGTCTTGTTTTCTTTTCACTTGTACTTAAGCTATTTTCAGGCTTGTGCATCAAGTGGCTTGCAATTCTTCTAGGATTCTGAGCTGAGATTATGAAACATAACAAAATGAGACTCATGTGTTAAATCAGTTACTTCAAAATTAGATCAAGAAAAGGTTTGAGTAATATATTCCTAATAGAATATGAGATTAATTATCAAGTTCCTTGCTTGATATATATATGTTTTTAATTTTTAAGAACAGATAATATTTGCAAATAATTGCACCAGATTAAAACTTGTAAAAAGTATTACAGCATGTATTTTTCATAGACTGGCTTTTACAGGTTTGTGTGTGTGTGTGTGTACGGTGAAAAAGGCTTTCCATTGTTTCTGGTCATTTATAGATAACAATTTATATTAGTTTATATAGGGTATATTTAATTATTTTTCCTGTATAACAAATGCAAAGTAGTCAGTTGGAAAAACGCCTCTGTCAAATCAACATAGCTTTTTACTTTTATTATTATACATGTGAATGCTAAAAATTCACAAGGTAAACTAACTGCTCTATCCAGCATTGATTCAAACACTGTGAAAATACCCAAATTTGCCCAATTTTTTTAGTTCATTAATCTGAGTAATTGAAAAATTATAATCTAACCTGGTAGCCATATTTTTTTACTCTCATGTCTGCAAACCTCCTGTTTAAAAAGCAGTTCAGGTCTTACTCAGCTGAAAAAATGGCTCCTTACAACATAGAAAAATAGCTATACTCAGAAAACAAAGCTAAGCAGCAACATCAGAATGCAGCAAGTATGGCCCTGCACTGGCTTTTATGAAACCGACTCAATGCCTTTTCAGGTCAATAGAAGTCACTGTTTAATTTTTAATGAGCTTTTAATATCCTTTATTATTTATTGCAAACCGCAAAGAAGATATTATTTTAATCACCTTGTCATGGTTTGGACTCAGTTGAGAGCAGAGCACCACGTGGCTGCTCACACATTCTCTTCCCCACAGCCCTGTGGGATGGGAAGGAGAATGCAGACAAAAAGGCAAAACCCCATGGGTTAAGATAAGGAGAATTTAATAGAACAAGACAAGAGGAGAAGAAACAGCAGTAATATCAATAATAGTAATGAAGCAATCTATAAAGGGAATGATATTGAATACACTGACCATCTAGAGCTATGTCAATGGGTTTGCACCAGTGACTGTGTGCCCTGCCTGGCCCACCCTCCTGCTCTTATCTATCAGGCATGATGTCAGTATGGTATTGAATATCCCATTGACCAGTTTGGTTGTCTATCCTGACTGTGGTCACCTCCCAGTTTCTGGTGAAAATTAACTCTATCCTAGCCAAACCCAAGACACATCTCTTCCTACAAGAGAAGATGCACTAAGTGGCATGGTGGTATTCAGTGGCTTAAAAATTGAATTGCATGCCATTGTAACAGCTTTAAGGCATCCTGCTTGTCCTCCAACCTCAGCTGGATGTTGGAAAGTCCACGTGCCTCTCCTAAATCCTCTGTCAGACCTGTGTTGAAGTCAAATGGTTCCAGTTACTTCCAGGTGGATCTTATGCTTTAGAAATTATGTGGGAGTGTTGATCTGCTGGAGGGTAGGAAGGTACTTCAGAAGGATTTGGACAGGCTGGATCAATGGTCTGGAGCCAATCATATGGGCTTCAACAAGGCCAAGTGCTGAGTCCTGAACTTTGGCTGCAACACTACAGGCTTGGGGAGGAGTGGCTGGAAAGCTGCTGGGCAGAAAGGGACCATGGGGTGTTGATTGACAGCCAGGTGAACATGAACCAGCAGTGTGCCCAGGTGGCCAAGAAGGCCAACAGCATCCAAACTTGCATCAGGAATACTGCAGGACTAGAGAAGTGATTGTTCCACTGTACTCATCACTTGTGAGGCTGCAGCTTGAGTACTGTGTTCGGCTTGGGGCACAGCAGTGTAAGAAAGACATAGAGATGCTGGAGTGGCTTCAGAGAAGGACAACGAAGCTGGCGAAGGGTCTTGAGAATAAGTCTTATCAGGAGTGACTGAGGGAGGTGGGGCTGTTTAGCCTGGAGAAAAGGAGGCTGCTGGGAGATCTTAATGCTCTCTACAACTACCTGAAAGGAGGTTGTAGAGAGGTGGATGTTGGTCTCTTCTCGCAAGTCACAACCAGTAGGACAAGAGGAAATAGTCTCAAGTTATGCCAGGGGATGTTTAGGTTGGACATTAGGAAAAACTTCTATACCAAAAGGGTCATCAAAAACTGGAACAGTCTGCCCAGGGAAATGGTTGATTTGCCATCCCTGGATGTATTTAAAAGCTGTCTAGATGTGGTGCTCGAGGATATAGTGTAGTGGTGTCCCTGGTAGAGTTATATAATGGTTGGACCGGATGATCTTAAAGGTCTTTTCCAGCCATAGTGATTCTGTGATTTTGTGAAATTGAATTATGGTCTCACTATCTGAGCTATTATTATTACTGCAAATAAGGAAGGATGGATTTTACTTAAGAAAAAAAAAAAACCAACAGCAAAATAAGGAGTGTTCTTGCCTTCTATCTACATCTTGTTTAAATTCAGTTTATCTTTCCATGGAAATACCTTTCTGTAACCTGAAAACATGTTTGCAATAATTTGCAATTATAGTAGAACATATGGCCTTGCAAATATATACAACATGGCAGTTTATTGGATTTACATATCTCTCATTCTAATTTTGCTCAAGCTTCTTTTAAATTAAAACACATGAATAACAATTATTTTCAAACAGAATGTCAAAATGTTGTATTCTAATAACTTTTCACCCTAGTTGCTTGTAAATAAGAATAAGATTACCATTGGGGAATAAATTTTAAATATTCCCTTTAACATAACTGGACGGAAGTACTACTGTTTTAATGTAATAAGAGTGTGCTGAGTTAGGGCTGATGCTTTGACACACTGACAGTTGTCAGCCCTTGCAGTCAATGAAAGTGGAAGGCTTTAGATCCTGGCAGAAAAATGGTCTATGATTTTCAGCACTGAACCCTGGGTTGCATGTGTTGCCTGGGTGCCTGTAACCTGTTTGTAGGGAGGTAAACTCATGGTTATTCCTGTCATACCAAGAGAAAATAAAGAACCCAAATTCCAAATCATTTATGAAGCCATAGGCATGAAACAAACACCTTAACATTACCTACATATATTTTGGTAGGTCTTTATCTTGACTGCTGTCTACAGGAAAGACTTAAGAAGTTTTAAAATTGGTGACTGTAATGAAGAAGTGAAATGAATGGGAATGAGGGAAATTAATGAGGTTAGACAAGTATTGGTATTTTACTATGAGTTTTGAATTAGTCTGCCTCCTTTCCTAGTCTTTCTGCTCTAGTCCAGAGCTATGAGATTATTCAAGTGCAATTGAAATTGGAGATATCAGGGTACAATTATGAAACATCATTCATCAAGCGTGATGATGGAGACCAGCAGGCTTAATTTGTTGACCTGTAGCTCTTTCTATTCTTTCCCAGTGTTAGTCACTCTCCTTACCTTTGTTCTTCAAAGGAAAAGGACTATAAACTGAGGTGCAGTAACAGGAGAAAGGGTTTTTCTTTTTTGCTTTTGGTTTTTAATCCCTCTTGCCTTCCAGGCAAGATGTCAGCTGCCTTTATTTTCTGCATGGAAGTAAAACTACTGCATGAATTCAAAAGAAAAGAAGATTCATCCGGCTTACAGAGTAAGAAATACACTAGATAAAATAGCTGTCAGAGCAGAGTAATCTAGCCCTGTTTGTATTTTCCTGACATACTTGTACAGAACTGTATAGTTTGATAGTTTGTTGTTAGTTTTGTTGTTTGCTTTTGGTTTTGGTTGCTGGGTTTTGGTTTTTTTTGACTTTTTATGTTTGTTTGTTTTTTAGATAGTGTTGGGTTTTTTTTTTGTCATCCAGAGTTAACAGGAAATAATCACATCTTCTTTCACATGGTACTTTCTTTGTTGTGATCTGGACAAATTTCAAGAACCATCTGGAAAGTGGTGCATAAGACTTCTAATAAGGTACCATAGCTTTATTTCCAGAAATTTGGCTCTGAATCAAAAGCAGCATCCAAAAAAAGATATTTTTGACTCTTCTTCCCTTAAAGATACATACAGTAGCATGAAGGAAGCAAAAAACTGTAGCAATTATCTTTTCTGTCATTCTGAGGTTTTAAAAAAAATAACATCAGAACAATACAAGATCTGTGTATAATTTGTCCAAGCAATGGATGAGGCTGAGTTATTGAAACATTATTTCTAGACTCGCTTAGGATGTTCTCAATTATCCAAGAACTTTAGCTAACAGTCAGGCATTCAGATATAGATAGCCAGGATGTACAAGATACCTGCAGCATCCTGGGATGCCAATTGGAGTCCAAACAAAATTAATACATGTCTACTATGACAGTAGATGTTTACCTCAGAAACCCAAGAGTCAGTGTTCAAGTTGTAGTATTGTTCCATGTTTGCTTGGAGTTCAAAGCATATAAATACTACGTAGAATAAATATTATGTTGAATAGTTAATTTTTGCTGACTTTCAAATTTTAACTTCTTGAAAAAACTGTATTCCTGTTGCTATTTGAAAATGCTAAGCCATATATATCAAGCCAATACATAAAGAAAGAAATCCATGTTTTCTATAAAATATATGTAAATGTCCAGTCTTTTGACATTTAAGTCCTAACACGCTCCTGAAATGGCAAGACAGATTGTTCTACAAATTTAAGTACTCATTTTCTTGGTTGTATTTTTGAGTCTCTTAGAAGTTGGGAAAATATTGTAAAAAGCAAAACCTAGAAGTAATATAAAAGGAACATAAAATCAGGAACCACTGTATCCTTAAGTGCCAATCACCAGTTTACTATTCTGCAGCCTGCCTAAAGCAAATGTGATTTGGTTTTAAAACTATAGGAATCTGAGATACAGCAGTGAGATACAGCTCATGGTATGGATGCCCAGATTAACAGGAGTCTTTCTTTTGTGAGTCTCTAATCAGCCAGTGTCAGGATGTATGGAGTAGAAATAGTCTTTCATTCCAGTTGAACAAATACCCTTCTGACAGACAAGACTTACTGATCCAGCAGCTGGTAGCTATATTGCACACCTGATTGTTTAGGGGGAAACTCACCAAGTCTGCTACTGGTAGATCTTTTCATAGCATTCTAAAATGTAACTGGGCTCAATAACCAATTTGTTATGATTTTAAATTGCAGAATTAAATCCACTTCTTAAAATTCCCTTTAATATATGTACATAGAAAAGGATGTACATAGAAAAACAAAGCTTAACAAGACATGGGATTTTTTTCCTTGAGTGGCATTTTCTGTATTTTGACTTTTAGGTCAGCATTGTTATATGAAATTCCTATGGGGATTCCTTGCAAACAAGGAAAATTTGATTTGGAATGTGAAAGTTGGGGGCAGCCTTGTCTGTGGTGTCCATATAATGGTGGCATTCAGGATCCTGGCACAAGGATATTTTATTCTTGGTGGAAGAGGACCAGGTTAAGCAGCATATAAATAAACTGAACATGTACACAAGTCTGTGCAACATTCAAGAAAATATGAAATATGTATTAGGGAGACAGACAGTGAGGTGGATCTCCAGCATAAAGACAGGCTAGAGGTCAGTCCCTAACACTGATCTCCAGGTGTCAATATTCAGGTGATACTGTTCAACACAGGGACAGAGTGCAACCTCAGCAAATTCACAAATGATAGAAAACTGGGAGGGGTGGCTGATATTCCGGATGGTACTTCTGCTATTCTGAAGCAGTCAGGTGTGCAAGATAGCTACCAGCTGCTGGATCAGTAAGTCTTGTCTGTCAGAAGGGTATTTGTTCAACTGGAATGAAAGACTATTTCTACTCCATACATCCTGACACTGGCTGATTAGAGACTCACAAAAGAAAGACTCCTGTTAATCTGGGCATCCGTACTATGACCTCAACAGGCTGGAAAATTGGGCTAGTAACTTCATGCAGCTCAACAAAGTTCTGTGTCTGGGCAGGAATGAACCCCATGCAACAATGCATAATGATTTGATGGAAAGTAGCTTTGCAGAAAAAGAGCTGGGAGTCTGAGCTGATGGATAGCAAGGTAGATATGAGCAGCAATGTGTTACTGTGGCAAAGATGGCTAACCATATCCAGGGCTGCATTAGTCATAGTATTGCTAAAAGGTCGAGTTCTACTCCGCACTGGTGAGACATCTGGAGTGCTGGGTCTGGTTCTGGGCTTATCAATAGAGATGCATGGCAATGAGTCCAGTGAAAGGCCATGTAGATGATTAGAGGACAAAAGGCTAATAGAGCTGGGACTAACCCCTGTGTGTCTTTGCTCTTCCACTCCTTAGGAAGCTGCAGCCTGCTTCATTCTGCACCACGCTGCTCACTGACGCCTTCATTTTCTTCAGTGTCCTGTATAGTACACATCAGTGAAGGGCTGAGTTCTTGCCCTTGTTTGTCCTTTCGCCTGTCATTTGATCTGTCTGCTTCCTTATTGCTCACCTTCACCTAAGGCTCACTATAGGCTTAATTAAAATCTAGTTTTGTCACTTGGGGGACTTGAAATTTTTTTAACAACTCTTTGAACCTGCGTTCAGAAAAAGAGCTGGAAGTAAACGACTAAACCATCTTAAACAGCATCAGTGTGGTCCAGGGCAGGTCAGGTTAGGTCTTAGAGGCTGATAAAACTGTACTGTGTCAATATTTCTCCTACACAGTTTCTCACAGTTCAAAAGGCAGAAACTGCTTTGTCATCTTTGGCATTGTTTTCTCTACATTTCATGTTTCTCTCTGTTTTTCCTAAAGAAACAGGATTTGATATTGGTAGAAATATTAAGCAGCGTACCACAACAGAATCACGTTTCATTTCTTCCCCCAGAGTATCGTCTATAGCATCACTGAAAGGAGAGCAGGAAAGCCCTGTTCTCTTGTCAGCACTCAGCATCAATACCATAGAATGGCCTAACTTTTAAATAAGAATAAAATGAAAGAATTAGTCAGGGAACTACCCTGGGTTTGAAAAATAACAATTGAGTAATAATACTAAAAAGGTATATTTGTGCTGGATCAGTTCCCTCATACTGTCAGTGTAGATCCACAAATAGTGTCTGAAGGGTGGTGAAATAAAGTGAAGAAGATGAAGGAGAAGGGCAAGTCTTTAAAATCTTAGCTGAATGAACACAGAGCTCTCCTTGCCCTAGCTAGCACTGCAAAATAGCTTGGCCAGAGCTCTGAATGAGAGTCTGCATGCTATTTCTAGGGCTCATGCTGGCCAAACATACAATCTCTCTGACTGGGGCAGGGCCAATAATGCCTTCAAAAACCCCAATGCAGACTTTTCTAGGAGGAGCTAAGATGCTCTGTTTTGTAACTGCTACGTTGTATAAGATGCTGATATCCATTCCTCCAGGCACCCTGGGTTGTTTAGCACTCTACCATGTCAGAATCATCAATTTGGCAATATGTAGACAGAAAAATAATTGTTGGATAACCATGCCTGCTAGATGTGTTTTGTCCTGTTACAGCAGGTCTGGTCATGAGTTGAGTGCCCTCCTGACTGTGGTGCTGCAGGAGCTAGCCGTACTAAGCTGCCACTAATGGAGAAATGACTCTCCTGGCAAACTCTTAAGAATAAGAAGAGTGTTTCATTTACTTTTTCCTTGTCCAAAGGAGGAGTATCTTGGCCTATATCACATAAGGGGACTTAAGTTCAGGGCTTGTTTTGTAAAAATGGGACTCATTCAAGATTTATGTGGACATTTTTTCTAGAAACAATCTCAGGTTCACCTGTCTGAGCTGAGACTCTAATGCACTATGCCTACAGGTGTCTTGGTTGTTGACATGGCTGACCAGTTGGCAGAGCTGAAAATTAAGTGCTGCTCTGCCTGTCTTCTCTCATGTGTCTCAAGAGTAGTAAATGCTTCTCTTCCTTGACTGAACAAGAAGCAGTGGTGTCATGGCACCAAAGCAAAGACTTCTGTCATAAGAAGTTGGCTTTATCCCTTTAGCTGATCTTGACATTCCCTAATCTGCTGTCATACTTGAATTTCCTGTTTTCTCAGTGCACTGCTGAATACACCAGAGCATCATTTTTTAACAAGAAAAGGCAGGACAAGGTTTCAAAAATTAATTCAGAGGTATGTAGAGGTTGAAGTGTGACAAAAAACATCAGCTCTGTCTCATAAAGCCACCGAGTACAATCATGTAAGGAAGAATACATGAAACCTACAGACCACAGATTAACCAGTTTACCTCTCTGTGCTCTGGAGGACAAATATTTGACATATAGAATCACACTGTTCATTTACAGAGTTCACAGATGTGTCTTACAGAACTTGGTTTGTAAACTATAACAGAATATTTCCCCTTATAAATAATTATGGTACCACTTCAAGCAATTTGTCCAGTGGGATAAAAGAAGAATGAGGCTGTTAGAACAACAGAGGGCAAAGGCTGTGTTTTTAACCAGAGCTGGATATGATTTCTAAAATATGTTGTGGCCCAGAGGGAACATTGCACATTCGTCACTGTGTTTCATTTCCACCCCATAAAAGGTGACTAAGAACACCACCTACCTCAGGAGAATACCCTGTTATTCTCAGTCAGATTAATGGTGATAGCCAGAGTCTAACTGTTTCTTGTTAGATTTATGCTGAAGATGCCATTTTAGGAGTTTCCAAACTATAATACCAAAGCTGAAAGCACATATTGCAGCATTGCTATGGCTGGAGACATTCCCTGCTAAAAGCATATACTGCACTTCAGGCAATTTTTCTTTCAACACTATCAAAGCACTACAGAGACTGCACCAAGGGTGAGGATCTGCCCCTCTTAAAGTGCAATTTCTCTAATGCTATTCCTTGTCATATATTACACTGTCATCTGTTGGCCAAATGTATTCATGACATTTCAGAGATTTATTTAAACCATTTCTCCTATGCCTGTTCTTTCCTATTCTATTGTGTTAAAGCAATCATCACCAGCTTGACAGCTAGTTGGCTACCAGTCCTTGCTGGAGAATGAATCATTCACAGTGACATTAGGGAGATTCCCAACTATCATCTCTGAGATTTATTGATGTCATTACTGGAGGTGATACATGGGCACTTGGGAGAAGCAGTTTGAAAAGATGTATGCACAGGTACGTAGATGGAGGGGGACAAAACATTAGAATTAATTTTAAGGCTGGACTAGTTTTATTCTGCAGGATTTTGTGTATGATGAATTTATCCTTAGGGGGGCCGGGGTGTGTGGTGTGTACTGAAAGGAGCTCTGTGCTGCTTGAAATTCTTCTACTTTTGACTTCTGTGCTTTGTATCTCTATTTTTTTTTTTTTCATGTGCTTGTTTGCAATAATGAAATCCATATCATTTCCTCTTCACAGCCTGCCAAACACTTACTGACATCAGGGTGTGGATGTAAAGTCCACATAAAGATCTGGTGATTAATTTAAATACCCCTCCATAAGTCCAATGGTACAGTGCAGAGTTCCAACTAATCCATGAATCTCCTGTGACTTTCTGAAGGCAATCTATATGCTGAAAATACAGTGAAACTATGGCATCTATAGCCAGACAACTCAATACCTCTTATGAATGTAATGCATGTTATCCTATTGAAACTAGTTTTCATGTGCAAACAAGAAAAAATCTTATCCTTTTTTCTTTCTTTTACAGCACAAGTCTGATCCTTACAATTGCTGAATAATTGGTCCCTTTATAATATGCCATTCATTCTAGCAACTATAATGAATACTTAATTAAATATTCCACAAGGGTTAGATGCTTCCTAGAAATATTTTTTTTTTCCACTGGATAATATGGTAATGCATTTAAATAGCCTTCCAAAAGATACAGTCAAGATTATTTTAATATGCCCTTATTATTTTGTTCCTGATTTGTTACAATTATACAGTGCACTGAAAAAGTCATCAGCCATAAGAGTGACTTCTCTCGTATGACAAAAGAAAAGTCTCAGGTCACAGTATTTTTTAATAAACAGACTTTTCCTTTTTAGAAACTGGCTTTTCAGCAACAGCATTCTCTCCTATTTCAAAGAAGCCCCATGCTGACAGCATCATATCTCATACCGTAAATACAGTAATTCCAGTGTTTATTGATCACAGCAGGGCTACTTAACTTGACTCATTTACTTAGGCTGCAGGAAAAGACCAATACCAGCATATTCAAATTGAGATAAACCTCCCACAGAAGCATACTGTGTCAACCCCCTGACTTCCCAAAGTTAGGGTCTGCAGATGCTCTGTAGCTCACACAGGAAAACCACATAAATACAAGGAGAGAAAAGAAATTAGATTGATTGGTGCTACAAAAGAATAGTACATCATCAAAGAATATTACTTACACAGCACTTTGGGTCTCCAGAGCACAGAAATGCTTTTCAGAATAAGGTAATCATCATCCGCTGCAGCAGTAGACTTGTGCTGGGTGACATAAGTGTCATAAGTGACAGTCTATATTTACATAAACTCAAAGGCTACTTTCTTCTTTGTGCTAAAAAAATAAATGAACTGTGAAGTGTCCTTGGATAATTATGAACTGAAGTATATTTATCTTGAGTTGTATACAAATTAAAAAAATCTTTTTCATGCATTAAGGGGCTGCATATTTTCTGTAATAAACTATGGCATTTCTTGGGTATTCTTAGATATGGATGTGGCTTTATTTACCATGGGAAAGAAGTGTATGCTGATGTTTAAAAGTATTCTAAACAGAGGTACCGATATCCATACTAGTCTTCCTAAATTACTGGTCCTAATAGTAAGCCTGATGAGTTCTTGCACTTGTATTGATTTAATTACTATAGCAAGTTGGACATGTCCATCTTAAATCTAGTTGTAATGACTACACTAGAGAAAAATTAATTATGACACTACAAGGAGATCTGTAGTCCCTTTCTGCCTTCTCCCATGGCTTGATGGGAATGTCCTGTCACAGGGCAGACTGCAGATGTATCCTGGAGTTGGTTTTGCTCCTGTCCAAAGCTGACAAACTTCACAAGGGTAGGATACTGGCAAAGGAGAGCACCAGCAGTCATCACCAGCACAACAGTAAGTTACTTGTCTTGCTTTGTTTTCAGAGTTAACAAACAAACAAACCAGAAATTACTTGATAGGTACCTCTGAATTCATTTTCCTTCCTCATCCTCTCTGTCTTCTCCAGGAAGTTGAGAATGGCTGTTCCTGCCAACATGACATTCAGGCTGCAAGCAAGCAGAGTGTCCAACTTGTGTCATGCTCAGAGATACTGGTGTGGTAGCATATGTGTGCCCTGACGGGTCCTCACTTTGTCATTCATGTCACAAACTGAGGTAAAATGAATGTGAAAAGGAACATTTATTTTCATTTGAAAAGTCACTGTTAAGGCAGCAGAGTGGAACACGCTCTCTGCCAAACTATTTAAAGCATTGTAAGAACACTGCAGCCCATGCTGACTTCTTTTCCTGCTCAGCCTGCCTGTTTTCCTTACCTCAGCAATGCTCACTGGAAAATACCAATCTGATAAAACCAAAGTGTTTTATGAGAAAATTATTGATTCTGTCCAAACTTTCAAATAAAATCAGCTGGGAAGATGGGCCAACTGGCCTTGTCCCATGCCTCGTGTGTTTCCAGTCCTCCCTGGTTTCCTGGAGTTTCTTCTCTCCTCCTCAGGCCAGAGAAGTTTTGATACTACTCTATCCCATTGCTCCCGTCCAGGAGGGCTGCTATGGAGGCTGGAAGCACCAGCATGGCCTGTGCCCAAGATTCCATGCCCTGCTGACCACCTGCACAAGTGGCCAGGGAGCACCTACATATGTGGTCTGGCTCAGCTGTCCTCTGGAATACTTGACTTTCTGATCTTTCCTTAGAAAGATGGGTAAATTGCTAGCTCTCCAAAATTCAATGCAGTGAAATTCTGTAATCTTTTTGGCTTATTTTTTTTTTTTTTCAGTTCTGATGCAAGATGACATTGCTGTCTGTGATTGTGTGTTCCTTGGAGAATTTCAGTTTTGATTCCCAATCCACTGGGAATAGATCAAGAAAATTACATTTCAATTCTTTCTTGGTAAAGACGGCTGTATCTTAAGCTTTTTCCCTACTGATTCAAGAGGATCAAAATAAGTAATGTTTTCTTAACAGGAAAAATCAGACTTAGGATAGTTAATTGTGAAAATTAGGGATGAACTTTATGTTTGATGTGCATCTTCTTTACCTTGAAGTTGCAAATGTATTTAGCAAAAATCCCTTTTTTTTTAGATTTTTTTGTTGTTGTCATTGTTTTTTTGTTTGTTTTGTTTTTGTTTTATTTTGTTTTGTTTTGTTTTGCTTGTTTCACAAGGTTCAGAAAAGAATTGGATTTTTTATTTTGTTCCTCTATTTTTATTAATTAACAGTTTGCCAATTTACTCCTTCCTTCTGGACTTTGCCTTTTAAGTTACAATAAATGTTTTCATAGTTAAAACAATCCAGAAGAGTGAAACAAATCCAAAATTAAGCAATTAATTAAATCTCTTCCTTCAGATAAAATGTATTCTTATCTTTTGGTTTTATGTTTTGTAGAGTGAATATTGGGACATATTTTGTTTCTAATTGAGTTCAATGGCAAAGCTTTTCTTCCAGTACAGGAGTACTTATCTAAACATCTGTCATCTATTAGCCCTTTTGTGATATGTACTGCTAGGATCATTAGCAAAAAATGGCAGGACTGAAATCCACTATTTGAGTGATTACAGTCAGCCACTGAGTTTTCTTTTGGTTTGCATGTGATAATTCACTCATCTAATCAAATGAATTTGACTCCTAGAAGTTCTTTTTATAAATGCGTAGTAAATGTAAGTTTTAAATTTTTTACTAAAACAAATTCACAGCTAAAGTTTTGTTAAATCTTCAAAGTGGGTAAGTCTGTTTCAAATTGCTTCAATTTTCTGACAATTGAATGAACTATAAGGATATTTTGTTTTCCTGGTGAATATATGAAAAATATTTTTGTTTTAGCAATATGGAAGCTCTTTGCATGTTCTTTTCCTTGATATAATCCTATGGTGAATCATTATTTTACTTATTTATTACATACCTGTCTGAAAACCACTTCTTTCTTGTCTAGGTGCAGCAAGGTTGTTTTTGTTTTTGTTGTTGTTTTGGTTTTTGTTTTGTTTTGTTTTTTTTGTTGGTTTGGTTTGGTTTGGTATCGGTTTTGGGTTGTTTGTTTTTGGGTTGTTGGTTTTCTTTCTGGTGTTTGTTCTTTCCAACTTTGATACTTCAACAAAATGTGATGCTAACAGCCCTGAGGAAAGAAATCTAAGTCTCTGATTATCATAAGGCTGTGAGAAAGTAAGCACAAAACAAAGAAGAAGCCTTGTGTGATGCTTGGCACAGGCCAGAGTCACAAGAAGTTGAGAGAGAACACATTTGTCTATTCAAATAGGGCTGGGGCAGGGATCCAGTACCATATGTCTCAGCAGTCAGCTCTAAAACCTTCACTGTTGGAGCTGGGTCTTATTTTCATTCTTTCTCGGGTTTCCGTTGCTGAATGTGAAAAAAAAAGTCCTTTCATCAAAACTGGCATGTATTTTCACACAAGAACCTTTCAGTTTTGCCAAATACGTAAGTCATTTTCTATAGTAATACAGATTTTCCTGACAAGTTATAAGTAGAAGAAGGTTATAACCCAGCATGCTGAGCAGCAATTTTCCAGTATTTTGATATTCAGCCCCCACCACAGCAACTCCCCCACATTCAAGGCCTCATCCAAAGAGACCGGCCAAACTCAGGAGGAAATCAGGAGGTGAACTGTAAATTCCCACCATCTGGGTGAGTGATGCAAGTCCTTCCACACAGCTGGTCAAGCAGAGGAATGCCACCACCTTCAGCTTCTCTGTGGTCAATGGAGTGGGCAAGGCAGACGGGAGTTTTCAATGGTCACTTTCCTCAGTGGGCAGAGCTTCAGGTTGTTCTGTAGAGGGAATTTTATACATAGCAGTTTCCGTGCTCATTCCTCTTAACTTCCACATGAATGGCACAGTAGGCATTTTCCCAAGGAACAACTTTAATGTTCTCTTATTCTGAATTTAACTTTCTACAAACACCCACTGTGATTAGAGAATACAACCCAACAGTGTAACAATCTGTACAATCACTCACTCTTATGCCAAATCCTGAAAAATATAATTCCCAAAAGGAAAATGGAAGAAATGTAATACTACTGTCTGCAAAAATTTAACAGGCTTGCTGTGTCACAGAGTGACCACAAGTCAGTGGAGAGCAGGTGAGTCTGTGCTTGAGCAACGGCAGAAGCTAAGCACCTTCCTTATCTGGCTCAAGTACAGGACAGATGTGGAGGTTTGTGGTGGAAAACTCAGATAACTCCTGACACAACTGAGTGGCATCTGGGGTAAAATGAAGGATGCACGGCCTGAAGTCTCTTCACTGAAGATAGAATAGTCACTCCTCTGTACTGAATGCTGGCCTCACCCCCCTTTTGATCTACAACACATCAAGTCTTGTGAGAAACATATCAACACATGACACATGACTCAGTCCCACCTCATCAAGAGTATAAATCTGGTGTCCTGCCAATACCTTGTTGAGAGGAGACACTCCATCTGGCTGCTGGGTGGATTGATTGGTCTGATCCATTCTCCTTGCCCCATCCCCAAGAGGGATGTCTCTTTCAATAAGAAATTGCATCTCTGCTATCTTATAGAAGATACCCAGTTGAATTGTTATTATTATTGGCTAACCTTAGTATACTTAGCACTAACACAGTGAGTAAATTTATCAACAGCAGTTCTGAATCTGTTACATCTGCTCCTTAAATAAACTATCAGGTTTTGAACATTGAGAAGCTGTCTTAGTAAAAGTACTTTGGCAGGGCTCTGAAACAGGCAAATGCTGACTTTGACAGGTGCTACACGTATCTCCCAACCACCTTGCAGACTCACACTCTTAACGTGACACTAAAAAATTTACATCACGCACAGGATTGCGTTACATGACACCTTCTCCTCTATCTTGAGTTTGCCTCTTTAAAATCAACACAGCTCTTGGAATAATTAAGTTTTTGTCAGTTTTGCACCTCATTAGTTTGGTAATTCACGGTAAGAGATGTATTCTGTAATGGCTGAAAGTATAATTCATTAATTGAGGTCAAGCCCTTGTTATAAACATGGAGGTTGCTTTATCACTAGCTTAGCTGGCCACCTAAATAGTGATACATTGATCATTTCTTTGTTTGTCATGCAACATCAATTACATGCTTTGTATTCATTTTACAGTCCATTGTGTCATATTTCTCAATGGAGATAAAAAGGATCCCTAATCCTTAGGCGCGCATATGGAATTCAAAGCCTAGACTGCAACGCTCTGTGTAATGTATCTCAAAAATGATGCCCTTTGGAGAAGTGACCCAAAGTGAGGAGTAAGGAGCTTGTCTTAAGCTGGTAGCCACTGGGGTAATCATACAAACAAACATGACAAATCTGATACCTCCTCTGGAAGCCTTTTCATCCTTTTAGCATGTGAGTAGGGAGACTTAGGTGCCCAGTGATGTTCTGAAAACTGTACTTGCTAATCAGCAATTTTTTAAAACTATCCATTTGGAAATAAGCTAATGATCCTAATGTCTTGATAGCTCTCAGCACAGGCATTGCAGTGGTTTAAGTAGTCCAGCTCTGAGAGGTTTAAACTTCTTTGTTAAAATTACCCTCACCTCTGGGCATTAAAATGGTAGATGAGGTGAGTACCTCCAAGGTGTCTAGCTGAAGTTAGAACACAGTCCATACAAAACTGCTAAATAGTGAGAATAGTTGGAGAATGAGCAAAATGGAGTTTGACTCTGTTGCCAAGTGATTAACTCAGTCTCTGGCAGGCTTGGTTTTTGGCCTCTCTGGTGAGAGGAAAAATTTGTAAGGAGCCTGATTTATCCCAGAGTTAAAAGGAAAAACAAATATGAATGAAAGAGAAAAAATCCATCAGCATGACATGCTGACTCTTACCATCTACTGTTTTGCTTTTCTGTACCTTCCCACATGCAGGGAAATATTTAAAGAACTAATTCTTCCTGTTACAGAGCTCTTTGCTTTCTAAAGGTGAAATGATTCAGCAATAACAACATACAGATAATGACTCA
>VWZY01003620.1:0-10464 GCA_013399075.1 Chloroceryle aenea | reverse complement strand
TTTTTTTTTTTTTAATTTCATGGCCATTATATGTCTTTTCAGATACCTTTGCCAGTAATGTCATGTAATTTGATGGCACTCTAGATAGGGAGCAGTACTTTGGCTGTAATGAAGTGTATTATTCATTAGCATTTTATTGATGATAGCTTGTTTGGTACCAAGAACCAAGTTCCCACTGTGTATCATTTTCCTTTATTGCTGTGATTATCACTAGGTAATCTAGTGTGATTCATGGATTAAATCTGATTTTATTGTTGTAGGTATTAGAGGGATAAGTAACTGCAAAATGCATGGAGATTGCACTAATTTAAACTTTAATTAGTTGAACTGGTGTTACCAGTTTTACTTGGTTGTCCTCTTATTTCAGAGCTCTAGAGAATATAATTGCAAAGAAAACCTAGCAATTAAAATTAATACAGAGTTATTGCAGTAATCGATCAATATTCACCTTAAATTTTATCTGTAACAGTCTCCAAGTCTTAGTGAAACATGTTAGATTAATGATCTAAGATTCACACTCCTGAGCATGAGAATCCACACCATTAATTCCTTCAGTTCTTTACAGCAAGAACTTCTTACAAGGATGGGTATGGGCATGGGCTGACTCCTATACACTACAGTGAATGCACTTGCGGGGCTTCTCTGCATCCCCAGATCTGACAGATCTGCAGCAGAAAGGGACAAAGGGGCAGAACAGGCAAGGACATTGAGTTACAAAAGTGTGAAACTAACTCATTCCCACTTACTATACAGATGCTTTGGGGGAGAAAAAAAAAAAAAGGTGATTACAAACCGTTCTGTGATTACAAACCTCAGGCATCCAGACAAAACTGCTTCAGTCCAAACTCATAAACTTGCTTCTGGAAAGTGGTCAATTTTGTATGAAAAAAAAATCTTATTTTATTAAATTTTTGTTTTCATGTGTTTAATTGAAAAGTTATTCCAAAGAATTGGTGATTTGGAAACACTTTCATTTTTCAGTTTGAATTTAAAGCCACTATCCAACTCTTCATTCCACACACTATTTGTTTTCTAGTTGGGGGTCCTCTTTTCTGTACACATTTGAAATGGCTTCTAGAACTGCCCTTTCTTAGTCTGTATTACACTGATGCCTTATAGCTTTCTCTGTGCCTGACCATTACACACAGAGATCCTTTTAGTTTTTCATTGCTTCCAATTGCTAAGGGTGCAGCTCACAGCAGAAGTTCTCACTATGTGTTTCTAATGCGTATATATTACATGGTTCTTATGAGGATTATTCCAGCCCTTAGGGTTAGTTAATTCTTTCTGTAGACAACAATGATCTTCTGTATTTTTAATATTGGTGCATTGTAGTTTTGCTGCACCATTGTGTGTATTTTGGTTCTTACAGTGAGAAATGATTGTTTTGATTTATGCCTTTCTTTTCACCTGCCTGGGAAAGAGTAGAGGGACTTAATTTGCTGTTGAGTTTACTAAATCTCCAATTTATCTATGCTATTGTCTTTAACCATGTAATTATTGGTCACTTTTTAATCCTGTAGAGAGTGCTGCATTTGTTATAAAAGCAGAATTTCACTTTTTTGAGGCAGGAGTATTTTGTTGATGCAGAACGCTTCACTACTGCAACATTGACAGTTACATCTTTTAGCTGAGGGTAATAAATATTCTCACTAAGGGGAGGATATGAGAAAAAACTGCTGCTCTGAGTGTATGATTATACAGCATGTGAAGAAGTAACACATGCTTTTTTAAGATATGTGTGTACATCAAAGACAGGTATAGGTTCTTCAGTGGTTCTATGTTGACATAGTACAGAAGAAAATCTAATGTACAGGGTTTTTTTATAAGAATGTAAATTATTTTCTTAAGAAATAGTGTCTTAAATTGATAAGAATCAGATCAACAAAGGTCCTATTGATGATTTCACATGCAATTTGTTGTTAAAAAGATTATTTTCCCTCATTGTACAATATTTTGCTCTCACAGAAACTGAGGCTGGAGCTCCAGGACTGTAGGAAGAACAAACAACAGATAAAACTGAAGAAAGCAGCAGGCAAAAGGTCAAGATCTGGGGGTAAATATGTTCTGTACTAAGAATCTAGACTCCGTGATTTGTTGTTGTTCAGGATGAGGATAGAGTTGTACCATTAGGAGTGGCATCCAGAGGTTTTATATTGAAAATAGCTGAGTTTTAACATAAATTGCAGGTAACCATACATGCTACATTCTTTTTCCCCTTACATAATTCTACGTGTGCCCATGCGGCAATTAACAAGGCAGACATAACATGGCACCAGATTAGAGATTGCTTTTGAACTAACTTAGAGGTGTTTTTGAACCAACTAATTGGAATTCACACGAGGAAGGTCTCCATGGAATTACAGTCATGAAATTAAACCTAAAGTAAAGAAAAATATTTTACTTGAAGTGACATTTATTGTGAACAGGGGTTTTTTTCCCCTCTCTAAATAATTTTTTTGCTATCCTTAAATACACAAGTACCACAAACCTAGTTTATTATTTCAAGCAGAAATTACAAGTTTTACTTCTTTTCCATGCATTTTGTTTGATTTCTAAACAAACAATGATGCTTTGACATAAAATAAAATGTTGATGTTATTTTGAATCTGGACCTGAAGGAAATCAATATTCTACTCTTGTCTGCATCCTGTGCAGGTGTGTTTATATCATGGGAAAGACTCCATCTGCAGTTGCACATGACATAGCTGTGGGTGTAAAAAATTAGAGCATGAAACTGGAGTGGGATTCTTGGGCCACACAGAGCTTGTGGGAAGTTGAGGTGCAGCTCCTGTGCTGGAAACAGTTCAGGGCATGATGCTCATGTGAGGATGGTTGCCTGTCCATGATCCCCTTGACTGCTTCTCACCTGAGGATGGAGCTGAGGCTCATGTTGGGGGTGCCTCAGGGGTTTCCCTTACGCAGGTGACAGGCTGGGGAGAGCTGACTTCTCTAAGGGCCCTTCCCTGATGAGGACACCTTGTGCAGTTACACAGCTTCTGCTCATCTCTGAGTGCCTCCCAGCTCTCCTGCACATAACCCACACGCAGACTTTAGGTTCATTCCTCCTATGAAGTTTTCAATTCCTTAAAAGTTAACATTGTTTGTTTGTTTTTCAGAGAAAATACTTCAACTAGCTGAGGATTATTTCACTCAGAAGTACAGCTGTGCAGTCAGATACTAAGTGGTAATTTATGTCTTTTGATGATACATCTTTCTGTCTCTCTTGCTTTTCCGTGACATGTTTTCAGATAAGACCTTTATTCTGTAAAAGTCCTATGTTGTGGCTTGCTCTTCAACGAATACTTCATGTCCTAAGCTTCAGGACATGTGAGATTGATCATTTGAAGCCTCTAAATTAAAAAATATTATTTGCTTTCTTTTTGTTATTATTTTCTGTGTCTGGCCTCTTTCCTCATAGAACTCTCCAGGTATAATCTGAGTGAACCTGTATCCCATTTTTTTTTTAAGGTGATGTCTGAAACCCTGTCCTCTTCCAGGGTCAAATAGACCTTTTTTTTTTTTTTTTTTTCATATTTCTCACCCAGTTGCATGGCTTGATGCCAAGGCCCTCTTTCTCCCCTCCCTACAGTTTGGAGTAGACAGAGAAGAAGTGCATTGAAGCCCTGCGTGTCTGGTGTCCCCACCAGTCCTGGGTGAGGGCTTCCCAAGTTCCCAGAGAGAACCAGACTTAAAAAGTCTCTGCTAGAAAGAGTTGCTTTGTCACTGTATTTAAAAGCCTTAATGTGCGTATCTGAAAGAGGGAGCTTTTACTGTTTATATAGATTTTAATCAACCTTTTTAGATTTTTTTTTTTCTCCTTCAGGAATAGTTTCCTTACTTAGAATACAATTGTAAAATCAGACATCTGGATTAAAGTATGAAACACGCGGCTACACAGAAGTATATTCCCTCTGTATTTCAGAAGTGCAACTTAATGCAATTTTAGGAGTCACAGAAGGAAATTCCCTCTTTGCACCACTTTTTGTTGGGATTAATAGATAACTTTTTGTCATTATTTTATTTTTCCCAATTTATTTTAAAGTAATGTAGTTTACTCATTTACTTGGCCTTCTAGATGGCTGGCAATATGGGCTGAATGAATCGACTACAGTGAGATTTAGTCATCACATGCTGTGTATTTTGACCCATTTGAGAATTGTATTTCTTCCTGAAACATAGTCAGTAAATTTGAATATTCAAATCTATGCTGACTCCTTCACTCCCCATCCCCCCATTAAATGGGTTAAATTTCTGCAAGCATAGAGACCTCTGTTTAGTATCTCGAGTCATCAGGAAGCCACCTATTGATTCTCATGTTGCAGCTACTGAAGTTTCTCTGTGACCTGCTGTAATTTATTCTGGTGTCTCTAGTTCCCAAAGTGTACCTTTGGAACAAAATCAGCTACATCAGTAGCTGATTGATGCTATGTCATTATCCTAAGATGCATGGCAGAGGTGACAAAACTCTCTGAAGGGGATCATGTCGGTTGATCTTTGAGAGATCCATCCTCCCTTTGGAAATCCTGTCTGGACACCTTTAGTTCTGATGTGGCTCTGCTACGGACAGATTTTGATTTAAATATGACTTATGGGAAGGTAAATTTAAATTGAGACCATTATTTAACCCAAGTCAAAACCTCTGCGCAGATTATGAAAATGCCTCATTCTCAAGTTCCTGGCTGCAGAGCGACGAGGGAAGACGCGGTCAATCAATCTGATTGGCAGGCGAAACTCCGTTTATTAGCTATCGGTGCAGTACTTTTATATGGTCACCTCATTAATAATCACACTTGTCCATCCCCTATTGGTTCAATCCACAGGGTCTCTTAGCATAACCCAACCCCTCTCACGGTAAAAGAAGCCTGTTAGACCCTCATTCCACAATATTCTATTGTTGTACAACTTACCAGCTCAAGGTCGTGCTGTGTCTGTTCCTTGCAAGGATTGCTGCTGAGCTTAACAGGTTGGTTCAGATGATTTTTCTCTTAAAGGTACATGACCCTTGTCTTTTAGCCATTCTACAACACCTGGATATGGTAAATTACCAAAAAAAAGGTTTGCTATCAATTGAATTGTGCACACATTTGCCAGAATTGTTAACACTCAATGCATTGCAGGAAAGAGTTTAAGTTTAGAAGTACAGCCTACTTATTATACAGTTGTTGAATTATATTTAGATAGCTAGGGAGTAAACTGTGAATTTAGGGGAAATAATAATATAATTTAATATATTAAGAAGGAAATAATTCCAAAAGCATATGAACTGCAAAAAATCAATATCTCCTCTGCACTGCTTTTGGAAAGGCATCCACCTCCTAATGGGTGAACTGCCAGCATCTCAGACACATGGCCAACACACAGAGGCACTTCTGAAGAGAGCTTCCACTACAGCATGGACCTTTCTTGATAGCATGAGAAGTCAATAGTCAAATTACCGAATAAGAAAAGATAAGGTGTCACAATTTATTCTACTAATTATCTATAAGCTTTTCTACATATGCCAGAAATTTTGGTAAACTTTCCAGAGTGAGTGCAATTTTCCAAGGGAAGGAATTAATCTACGTATAGCTTCTTGTGTTATGGTTGCCTGGGGCAAAAGCACTATCTTCATATGTTTGTGATGCCAGAATTAATAACAATTAGTTTCAACATTGATTTATTAGAGTATAATTTATGATTAGCCTTAAAAAATATTTCAAGACAGTGTTAAAATGTTGTGAGAAACAGGTTATTATACTGACATGATTAACAAAACCATAAATAGTATTATTACAAATCTTATCAGCTATTCATGTCCTCATGCATTTGTTAAGATGATCTCATCTGGTGTGGGACAGTCTGGGTGCCAGACAGACACTGCTTAGAGGGGATTAATTTTTACACTGCTGAAGTAGAGACTTGGAATGTGTTTTTGTACTTTCCTGCTCTTAGTCCACCTGCTATGTTTCCCTTTACCATTTTTGTTATATTACTATTAGATGAGAATTCGTTATTTATTTGTAATATTCATCCAAATGCTGGTACTTATATTGCTAGGACATATGTTCCTACAGTTTTGTGGCTTTATTATTATTGCAAGAGTAATTAGATCCATATTCTTATAGTAAAAATGTATAAACTATCTAAATTCTCTAAACATATCAATCAGATATGAAGGCATCAAAAAATGGCATTATTTGACTCTTTGTGTGTACTTACATCAGCACAGGACTTATAACTACACCATGTGGCTGAGCATGGCTTACAACAATCCTGTCAGAAACTGGAATTATTTAATGGTAATTTGGGTCAGCATTGCTATGACAAGACAACAGCATCATATTAGTAACTTGCGATTTGTATGGCCTTTGCTCTTCTCTACTGAGCTCTTTGTCCTTATTATCAATGGCAATAATTTTGTCTGCACACTTTCCTTTTACTTCATTGGTGTATAAGACTGGAGGCATCAGGATCAAATGACTGAGTTTATGTTACTTAAATAAACAAGACCAGTTAAATCAAATGCCCACCTTGACGATTTTATCCAAATTGGTTTGGCTTTTCTAACCTGAAGCCAGGAATCCCCCCCGAATTTGTTTGCAGAAGTATTAGTGCTTTTTTACTTGAAACGTACTTCAATGCCTTATGTAATTGAAAAATATGCATGATGTGTTTTATGAATAAAAACAATTGTTGTTATTTTTTTTCTGACATAATGAACTGCCAGAGACATAATCCAGTCATCTATTAACAATATATGCTGATTTTAAAAAGTAACATGTCACAGGATGACTTATCCTCTTTGATTACTTAGTGTCTTTGTTCCATAATTTTCATTCTATCTTGTTATTTCACCTTTTGGGTACAGAAGTAGAGGAATTCACGCACAGAAGCACAGATGGCACCTATTCAAGGCTGGTGCAATTTGCAAAATCTCCAGTTAAAAGTCAGTTCTTGTTATGCACATAAGGTTTTGCAGTCATTACTAGCAGTGCCTTCTGATANGTGCTGTTAATTAGAAGTACTGAGCTGAAAGGTAAAATCACTGAACAGAATTAGTTCTGTTTTCACCCAAACCAGGACAACCACATAATTTTCTCTTGGGAAAGGTACATCTACATTCCTGCCCACAGGATTTAATGATGAAGGCCTATGGATTGGGAAGTTACATGGAGACTTCACATGCCTTACAGATGGCTGCTGTTAGCAAAACCACTCAGTTTGTAGTGATATCACTGCCATCAAGCTAGTTTTTTTAGTATAAATGGCAAAAATGACAGCACAAATCAAGTCTTCTGCAAGACAGGAATGTTTTATTGTAAGTGGTATAGATCAGTTGTCAGCAATTCTCAAACAAAACAACTGTAAACGGTAGTAATAGGCTGGCATTTTTTGGAGCGCATAATGTTTTGATGGCATCTATTAATGTCCTGCAAGAGGGATACAATTAATTGACTTTTCCTATATCTACAAAATAATTCCCCACTAGATTGCCACTCATTTATAACAGATGTTGTTTAAATGTTTAATGATATTCAATATCACACTAGGGAGTAGGTAGACTCCTTGAGCAACATCCTCTGGTGGCATTGGACAAGCTTCTTATCTGGCCTTGATTCAGTGAAGCAATGCCAATTTAGAGCTGCTGTATCTCTGACCTGCTAAGACCTTTAAAAAGCAAAAGTTTTATGGGCAAGTGAATAAAGTATTACTAGGAAATAAACATCAGGTTGAAAGAGGCCTGATCAGGTACTACTATCCCAGTGATGCTTGCTATTATGGTTTGGAAAGATGTTTTTACCAGAAAAGTAGTTAAAGGCTGAACTTATTGAATAGTTTCAGTGGTGCTACATAAGCATTTCAGTTTGGATCAAAAATTCATTTTGGACAAAATTCTACAATTTCCCCCATTTATGGTATTTTTGGCTCACATCAAGGAATGGTTTCAAAGCTTGTAAATGAGCTTTCTTTTGATTAAATTATGCTAGAAGTGCCCCATTAATGGGCATTCACTCAACAGAGGTGGACTAAATCTAATCTGAAGCAATGCCATTTCCCCAGAAATGCATGAATAATGAATGACAGGGTCTTGGAAATTCAGCACTGTCTTCTGCCTGCCTTTAGATCCTCTCTTACCGGGCTGCAAGACTTGCTAGTGTTAACATAGGTTTGTCATCCTGGTGCTTATTAAGCAGTGTTCGGATCTTCTTTCTTTCAAATCTGCCAATATTTAAAAGCTTTCAGACAATTTACACAAGATTTTTTCAAGTCTTCTGCCTTTCAGACAGTGTGCCAGCTCCATCCACTTGTGTCTCACTGGAAGAAAGGATATATGGAAATACCAGACATAGAAACATAGGGAGGTGTCTTTATAGATAAATCAATTCATTCTGCTTGTCTATTTCCCTGTTACTGAAAAATGTCTAATTAGATGCAGGCACTTAGTTGAGCAGCAGTGACCTCCAAACCTCCTCACCGCAGGCTGCACATGCCAGAGCATACAAAACCTGAGCTTCTACCACCTGCCCCATTAATGGCACTCACTTCTGGTGCTGTATAGCACTGCTTACTTCTCTGTGGAGCACCCACTTCAGAAATAGTATTTCCTAGTTTTCACAGCTGGTTACTCCTTGGATAATTAAAACCTGATGGGAATCTTATGTCCTTTATATGACTTATGGAAATACCTTAGGTTTGGGAAAGAAAGGTATGGAAATCAATGCTTGCTAACATCCAGTTTTTGTTTGAGTGCATATTAAAGGTTTTAAAAGCATATCCCTGAAAAGTGAAGCCAATTAGTTATCCATAGAAGTACTAACACATGCATAAAAGCTTTCTTCTACGTTTTGTAGAATAACTACTCACAAAAAGAAACTTTTTGCTAATTTTGTTGTTTTTTCCTTCTCCTCTAAGTTTTCTCCCTTAGTTGTTTAAATCAGACTCATTCTGTTGTTTTTCACATTATTATCTTAGGGTCTGCTTCACTGGTTTTAATGATAAAGTAAATCAGGCAGAGTCAACTACTACTTCCTACTTTCAAGCTACTCCAAACACAATGGATTTGAATATTCAAATCAGTCCAGAAGTTCTCAGTGTTGCCTCGATTTTTTGACAGGTTGAACAAGAAAAAAAGTTATGTACAGAACTTGGCTGGCAGGTAGTGCTGAAGATGATATAAAAGTTCTGCTAATAAAGCTCAAGAGAGAGAGGCAGGGAACCAGGAGATTTGGATAAAACCAGGCACGATACACAGACACATCTGTATGCATGGGGGAAGATTCTCAGCTGCTCAGCCCACACCATGGAGCTTAGCATTCAGCAGCTCCTTATGTGACATTTAAAACCAGATTTCCAAGGAAATTGGCAATGATGCTGTGTGAAGGTGACACTTTCCTAATAAAGAAATACACACATGTATTTAGTGAGCTGCGGTTCACATCACCAAGTTTTTTTGGGTAAGCAGAAGGAAACAAATCTGGATGAAATGTCCCAATTTTGAAGCCAAACTAGATTTCAAAAGTTTGATTTATTTTTAAAGGTTAAAGCAAACCCATCAGGTTTGTTTGTTTTAAAGGCAACTGAAAAACACTCAAATTTTGGTTGATTAAAAACATAATTAAGCTCACAATTTTCTTTCATATCCAGGACTGAGCTTTTTGGAAAGCCCAATAAGAGCAACACAGCATGTCCTTGACTGCCTGTTATTATTCTATCTTTCATAGAGTGTAGAGAAACTTTCTTTCTTTTTGTTGTTGTTGTTGTTGTTTTTTGCTTTTTTTTTTTTTGTAAGCAAAAAACCTAATAAGAGCACTGCATAAGAAAGAAAGCCTGGAATGCAGAGAGTGACCTATGCCTACAGTGCTCACTAGGACTTGCATAGGCTGAAAGATATGGAAAAAGCAGTGATGGGTACTGAGTATGTGAATATATGCCTAAAGGAGAACACATTTTCTGGTAAAGCCTGTTCTCTTTGCAGCTGAAACCATTACTTCCCTTTCCTATGCATGGTGGGACTAGGACATCTTGGCTGGGTCTCATCTGATTCCTGTCAGAGGCAAAAATATTTTTAAACCTCTGTTTCTGGGAACAGTCTTGTGCAAGGTTCTGCAATCCTTAAAGAGCCACCAGTTTCTATGTTGGTGTGCACTGTGTTCCCATTTTATCATCCTAAACATCCACTTTGTGCTAGGGAGACAAGAAATGGCTTCAATAAGATGCTTCTTTTGTTTAAATACCACAAAAATACTAGGTTAATACCAAAATTGCAAGGTAATGATTGTAATTGGCATTACCTATCTGAGCTGGTTTGTGTACATATTTCACTTGTCTATCATCAATGGTAATTTGAAATGGAGTGTACTGCAGTTATTTTATTTTCTTTCCAGTGGCTGAAAACAGAAAGATCTGGTGTTGAAGGCCTGGGAAACTGCCTGGCAAAAAACCCTCAGTTTGGTTTACCACAGCATGAAAGATATGATGTAG
>VWZY01003617.1:272034-322282 GCA_013399075.1 Chloroceryle aenea | reverse complement strand
ATTCTGTGATTCTGTGATTACACATGACTGTACTGGATCTGTCTGGGGAAGAGCCAATTTTCTTCAAAGCATATAATGCTAGGCTTTGGACTTGTGACTAAAACAGTGTTAGTAACACATGAGTGTTTTGGCTGTTGCTGTGCAGCACTTGCTTAGCACTGAATCTTTCTCTTTTTCCCACTGTCTCCCTAGCAAGTAGTCCAGGGGTGCACAAGAGGGTGGGAGGGGACACAGACGGGAAAGTTGATCCAAAGTGACCAAAGGGGTATTCTATGCCAGATAATGTCATGGTCAGCAACAAAAATGGAGGAAAAGGAGTTTTGGAGAGGTAGCCATTGCTCACAGACAGACAGAGCATTGGTCTGCTTGTGGGAGGTGGTGAGTGATTTCCTTTTCATTGTTTTTTTTTTCTATCTACTTCACTTATCAAGCTATTTTCATACCATCCTACGAGTGTTATTGCTTTTGCTCTTCCTATTCTCTGCACGGTCCCACTGGGGTGGGGAGGGAGTGAGCAGCTATGTAATGGTGCTTAGCTGCTGGCTGACACTCACCCACTACACTGATACAACACCTCCAGCTAGGTGATGAGCACTGGGATCAGGCCTGAGGTGGGAGTAGAGAAGACACTGTCATGCAGCTAAGAACATAACCATAAGTGATTGAAGTATTGGTACATTTTTAGAGGGAAAAATCTAATCTCTGCTACCTCAGATTTGTCATCTCTGTACCTCTAGCATCCTTTTGCCGTATTATATAAAATGCAGTCCTAGATTCTCATGCTGATCAGTCCTTCTGCGTATTCTGAATGCATTACTCCCATCCTCCCCACACCATTACAATGATTCCTGTTCAGTGACATCTTTCTTGATGCCCATAGTTCCCAACAAATATCCCTGTGCTGTTCTTCCATATTGTCCTCCATTTGTGGAACAGGCTTTGGTTGGTCACTTCTTTCCTTCCTGTCAAATAGTCTGTCAGTCCTCATCTTTGCTTTGACATGTCCTCTCTGCAGTGATAGATTTCCCCTATTAGGAATTACTGCAGAGCCTGCAATTCCATATAATAGTATGCAAACAACATGTCACCTTATACAGCATTCTCTGAGCCATTTCCTCTTCAATGGCCATTTCCTTACATTTTAAGAGCAGTGCATGTAATTTAGTATGTGTGACTCCTATCAGCTATAAAGAGCTAAAACCACATGTAAAACTTTGAAAATTTGGAGATGCCTTGCCAAGTCTTAGATTATCTATCAAACTAATCAGCTCAATAAATCTGATTATGCATCTTTCAAATAAATAATGATGGGTATTGCATGAAGCTTTTACTGGTTTTCTATCTGTATCTATCAGATGAAATTTTATGTGCAGTCAACAATTCTTCCATTATAAGGAATTCTGTTACTGCTGGCTGCAATAACATTCATTTGAATGATATGGAAGTAAAAGCTTCTTTGTTTCTCACACAGACTAGTTAAATTGTAAGACAGCATTAGTTAAAAACATGTCATTATTATGAGAAGTTGTATGTCTGGGTTTTATTTGTAATTCTAACTCTAAATAGGTTCTGAATACATTCTATGTCTAAGTTCAAGAAACATTTCCAAAACTGAGACTATGGTAAGGAACTTTACTATCTTCACCTAAAAGTTATATTTTCTAAAAAATAAAATAAAATAAAAAATAATAATAAAAAAACCCAACCAACCAAGCAACCAAAAAAAACCACCAGAAAAAAAAAAGAGTTGCCTAAGTTAGAAAATTATACAAAAAAATCATCAATTGCTTCTGTCTTCCTGGTATTATTACCAAAGCAATTGTCAACAAAAATGATGTTACTTGCATGACAAAGGCATACATTTTATAATCTTGTCATGTTTAGTAAGTGAAACAGAGTTCATTTTTTGACAATTTAGAGCATGACCTCAAAACACACTTAAGTTCTTAAACTTTTCAGTACTGCACATATTTATGCAGTACCTGGTGGGATAAGAATGCTGTTGCCATGAAGACCAGGGTGAAAGTCAAAGAGTCATGAGAGTGGCATGTATGACAGGCACTGAGGAATTGGCTTGAAATACAGGCTGTTTTAGTTTTGTACCCAGATCTGGTAACCCTGAGAAATATTTGGGACTCTGGTTGTCTGTCTTACCTAACTGGCATCATAAAGCATTTATAAAAACCTTACCTCTTGCTAGGAACATTGTCAGGCTCTAGAGGAACTGAAAAGTTACTAGAAGTACACAAAGAATTCCTGATGAGATGCATAACTAGTGGCAGTCTTGTCTGGGGTCTTTATGTGTTATAAGAATTACAAATGCTATTATAAAAAGTTAAGTCAGTGAGAACAGTTGTATTTCCAAGGAGGACTGATTCACAGCTGTAGACAACAGATCTGCAAAGCAACACAATAGTGTTGGGGTTAGGGGGAAGTAGGAATTAAATCAGCAACACAACACTGTTCTGTAGTACATGAGATTGTTAGAAGCATGAAATTCTTATAGAAAATGTAAACCTAGTGCCTGGAGACCTGTTAATAATGAAGACCAACAGTCTTTTATTTTAGTGTCTTTTTTTTTTTCTTTTTTTTTTTTTTTTTTTTTAAGCTATCAGAGGCATTACTCTAACACTCTGGGTAAAATCCAAACTGACAAATACTTATCAGAGGCACACAAAACATTCCTAATGAAATGCAAAGCTGGTAGCAATTCAAGTTTTGGGGTATTTTATTATAGACATCAATATAAGCTTATCTGAGCAGAGTAAGTGTTTATACTTTCAAGTAAAATTAGATGTCATATCCTGAGAAGGTGAAAGAAACATCGAGCCTATCTGCCTTGCTGTGTGAAAGTGATCACATTTTGTAGATAAGTCTTTCATGTTGAAATGATGTGAAAATTCATGTTCATATAGACATTTGGATTGGAGGGATGTGTTTTCCCTGAAATGCTTAAAAATAAAAAGATGCAAATTTGGGCAAGATAGAGAAGGTATTGGAGAAAAATATAATTTAAAAATAGGATAATATATCTTTTGATATTTAATTAGATTTCACACAACTATAGAAGGTACGATATTCTCCATATAACTTTTCTCAACGTATTTGAAATAATCTAAATCCTTCCATTACTTTCTGGGGAAACTATCTATTATGGCAACTAAAATGGATTTAGATATCCAGATAAGCTATAATCTAGGGCTGCCTGTCCTCAAAAGCTGAAAACGTAGCAACACCACCATTTTAGGACATTAATTTCTCCCAGCAGCCTAAGCACAGTTGCCAGTGTAGCTTTAAAAATAAACCAAATAACAGCTAGATATTTAGCTGCCACTTAAAAGTCATCAGTAGTCAGGAGTTGAGGACAGGGAGGCTACACTGAAATTCCCAAGAAAAATCATGTCAAATGTAAACAGCACAGTGTTTCTCTTTTCTATACAGACTTGAGTAAATTCATTCAGACAAGAGAATACACACTTAAGGCTCACCACAACTTGAGTTGATACAGACCCACAGCTTACATTTTCCAGGAGACAGTCCTAATCTCAGTAGATAAGATTCTTACACCATATTAAATTTAAGTTTTCTGGAATGAGGGAGAATATAAACAAGGAGGTTCTATGTAATCCAGTGAGTTGATGGACCTCCAGAGATTTGTTTCCAATAGAGATTTGTTCTCAATAGAAGAAAATATTTCTGTTTTATTTCAGTTCTCTTTGATAAATATTACCTAACCTTTCTCTGACCTTCATCAGAGATGTAATTTGTTAGCATTTATAGCAACATAGATGGGTCTGCCAGGCATTCATAGAAACTTTGTCATTCTGCATTTTTCAAGGACTGAAAGACTTTTGGAAATTAGAAATGTCACCTATAATGTTGAGTTAAATGCTCTTTTGTGTGCATTCTCACCCATCTAGCCTTGGAGCCTTTTACTATATGCTGTCATTCTGCAGCTGCAGTGGTGCTCATGTTGACAGGGAGAAATGACAAGATACATAGGCAAGGAGGCCAATGAGGTTCTGAAGGCAAACAGAAGATCAGTGTCTGAACAGATAGCAGCAAGAGCTTTGAAATAATCTGGTTCACTGAAAGGTTTCAAGGGAAGAATACCTATGTGTGCAGGGAATATGCTGAAACGATTGTTTTGCCAGCAGTGTGAACAGCCCAAGGAAGGAAATTAAATTTATGAGTCACTGAACATCCCAGGTGAGTTCTGATGATTTGCTGAACAACGCAGCTGTTCCACATCTGGGTGCTTTAGGTACATTACTCCCACTCAGTGCTAGTTCTCTGCATTTCCTATCTAGTATCTCCCTAATACTTCTTAAGGTTAATCAGTGATATGGTTGCAAATGTAATGGCAGATCTCTAGGGGTGGGCAAGAACAAGATTCCAGAACTGCATTAGTAAGAGAATTAGTGATAAATCTAAAGGAAGGCAGGCAGACCAAGAAGCACTTTTATTTGCATTTTATTAATGAAATACTGAGATAAAATAATGTCTAGATCTATACTGTTTTTTAAGCACTGAGATCTTGCAAGCCCACATTCTAGCCTCGTTTTTGAATGTTTCTGGAGATGTATCTGTGACCATGACTGGACAATAAGCAAACTCGACATCAAGGGAAGAGAAAGATGTTGGCCCTGTATTATCCTTAAGGGCAAGCCAAAAGGTGGCTGTTTCTGCAGTGTATGAAAGCCAAGGATGTCGAAACTACTTCTGTTGCCATCATATGTTATGGTTTCTGAAGAGGTTAGGAATCACTCTATATGGATTGTCATTCTAGAGTGTTTTATTGTGTCTGGTCTCAGTGAAGAGCCAGACACATATATAAATTCCACTGAACAGACAGACTGTTTAGATATTCATATCATATACATTTTTAATGCACAGACCAATTTAGACCAATAGGCCTCTGTGATGGTGCTGGACATTTAGACATAGATCTCAGGCAGAGGTATGCTTGCTTAAATAGGATTTTGCATTTCAAGAAAGTTATCAGGCAAAGTCGAAAAAGATGGAAAAATTATTATAAATGTTGCAGTGGCATTAATACAGGGAATTGCGTCAGCAAATGTATGTTTTGCACTCTTAAGAGAAGAGGTTCTGGCACATGTGGATCTTTACTTGATTAAAGAGTCTTTCCTGCCCTGTGCTATTAGAACCTATGTGACTAGGACTGCACAGTGGCAGTATTGGGACACCAGAAACCAGAACTGTCAGGAAATCATAGAATCATACAATTGTTTTGGTTGTAAAAAGAACTTTAAGATCATTGAGTCCATCCATTAAACTAGCACTGCCAGTCCCACCACTAAACCATGTCCTTAAGCACCTCATGTTTTTAAAAACCTTTGGGGGATGGTGACTCCACCACCTCCCTGTTTCAGGGCTTAACAACCCTTTAACTGAAAAAGTTTTTCCAAACCTTCTGTGATACAAGTTAAGGCCTCGTGCCTTATCATTTATTACCTGGTAGAAGAGACTGACCCACTTCTTTTTAGAACACATCCACCTGCTTTTCATCAAAGAACCACGGAATTAATTAATTTTGGGGATTATATTCTCCATATCATTTGGTATTTCTCTGTTCTTTCTCAGGAAAAAAAAATAAACAAAACCAAACCAAACCCCAAAACATTATCTTTAGCTTACAGTGGGGAGAGACGCTCTTTTAATCACAAAGGTTTCCCTATATCTTAGAAAGAAAGTAGTAGGAAAGCTACTTTCCTACTGCTGCTTCATCTCTATCTGCCCTGTCTTCCGTACTGTAACTCCTATCTCTAAATTTGCTTTAAAAAATATACATACATAAGTAATGCAGAAAAAGACAGCAACATGACTGAAAGCTGGAGCACAGACAAGACAATTGGCTTCACTGTGTCTTTGTCTGCTAAGGTGCATTAATCTTGCAAAAGGAAAATGTTATTAATGGTAATTTGAAAGAAAGAAGTAGGTTACTTTCACACTGATTTATTTCTCCGGGCAGCATCACTGTATGCTGGTGCATTTACAGCCACAGTTCAAGAAAAATAATGTACGCAATTGCTAGCAAGCCAGGTAGCCAGCCATACTTTCAGGCTTGATAGACAAATCTCTGTTAACCATGACTTTCGTTTTCAAAATAGTTTCTTTGTATTTTCAACATATGTTGACAGAATCCTGAATATAGGAACTATGCTAAATCTTCTCTTTGACTGTAACACGTTTATGATATTATCTATTGCAGAAATATCAAGCTGAAATTGAATCAGGAAAGCAGACTTACAATTGTGAGTTATCAAAATGATGTAATGTTGTTATACAGTATAGTTTCAGAAAATATAGTGGCAAAAAAGATTGCTGTTGCTATTTTTAAGTTGCAAGAATATAAAGGTAGAGGCTTGCAAGGCTTTTTTTTCCAATATTGTAATCTGAGATTCTATGTTGACCAAGGAAAATATATTTATCGGGTTAAAAAAAATACATTTCTAGGAGAATACCTTATGAGAATGGTTATTTAGACTAGCATATCAATACTTGAAGTTATTTTTCTTATGAGGCAAAGATCCTGAAAGGGACAGTGTATACTTTGCCAATGTTCAGCACAGTAATGGAGCTATTAGAGTAAATCACTACATTTGCTTCACCAAATACCCATGTAAATTATTGTGATAATGTCTAGCCTATCTGCTTAATAATATTCATTATGAAACTGTGTGTTTCAGCTCCAACCCAAATAAAAGGAGGGCGAGTGAAGGAGATTTTGAGGAACTCTGTGATGACAGATCCCATAGCTGGATTGAAATAGGAACTGAGGGGATCAAATTTTCACTGGAATCAGAAATTGGCTGGTAACACTTTTCCAGAATCAGGGTTCACTAGATCAAAGCCACTATTTATTTACCTGAACCTAGATCTACTTTCTTTTCCAATGGTCTAAGAGTATAGTTAAAGTGAGGACTCACAAAGAGCTATTTCAATCTGTTCTGACATCTTTACTTTGTGCTTAAAAAAAGAATGTGATGTTCTATGTACATGAAAATTCAGTTTAAATATAGCTAAAACTGTAATGAAAATCATCAAGGAAATGTAAAGTTCCCCACAGAGTCATTCTTAAGATAAAAATCATGCTAAATTTTACTCAGGACCTGCATTGCTAATAAACCAGAATGTCATTTCACAGTAAAGTTAGTGAAATGAAACAGTTTTTAATCCAAATTACATTTGAGAGGACATGTGTTAGATCTGCTCTTAAAACTTGGCCCATTCCCACTCAAAATGCTCACCAGTCTGTTATAAATTGTCTTAACACCACATTCCCTGTTTTTCTTTGTGTAACTACAGGGTCTGGGTAAAGTCTAATCAGGATTTTCCAGTGCTCAATCTATCCAAATCTTCCTCTGGGAAACAAGCTCCAAGGAAGCTTTCCTCAGATCAGCCTTTGGGCCATGAAAATGCACCCTCATCTCACACACTCACACTACCATTTGAGTATCTCCTTTTTAGGAGATTCAGCATTAATCTCTGGATGATGCAGAAGGAAAGCTGCAAACAGGGGTTAATTTTTAATTATAGTCCTCTTGTTTAGTGTGGACATCTTTTCTGGGCTGGAAGGGACCATAAAGATCATCCAGTTCGAAGCCCCCTGCCATGTGCAGGGACACCTCCCACTAGATCAAGTTACTCAGAGCCCCATCCAGCCTGGTCTTAAAAACCTCCAAGGACGGGGCTTCCACCACCTCTCTGGGCGACCTGTTACAGTGTCTCACCACCCTCAGGTGGTAGAGACACTTCTTCCTAATGTCTAACCTGAATCAACCTATCTCTAGCTTTAATCTATTCCCTGCCCGACAGCCTAAAAAGTCCCTCTCCAGCTTTCTTGTAGACCCCCTTAAGATACTGGAAGGCCACAATAAGTTCTCCCTGGAGCCTTTTCTTTTCCAGACTGAACAACCCCACTCTCTCAGTCTGTCCTCACAGGAGAGGTGCTCCAGTCTACTGATCATCCTCATGGCCCTTCTCTGGGCACAGTCCAGCACATCCATATCCTTCTTGAATAGGGGCTCCAGAACTGGACACAGTACTCCAGGTGAGGTCTCATAAAATACATAAAATTAAGTTCTCAGATTGAAAATGGAAAGGAATTCTCCAAGGAATTTGTAATTTGACAGAGATGTATTTCACCATGACGTTTCTTCCTGCACTCCATCCGCTTTGGACCAGGATTTTGCACCATATGCTGCTAATGCTGTCTCAAAATTTCTGGTTGTTGGACACCAAAGTATTAGGATTATTGATAACAAGAGCAGACATTTAATTACCCTACTAGACATATTGAGGGATGTGATCCTGAAAGGAAGAAAAGACAACATATACTCTTTCTGTATAGTCTCTTCCATATTAATGCCATTAATTTCAAGTAGGACCTAATGGAGGATGCTCATCAGTATAAGCAAAGTTATGACAGTATGGTGGTCTGAAGGCAATTGTGCAAAAGTGTGTTGCAGTAGATGATGAAGGAGGAGAGGATAGCTTAGTCTTTATCAAATCTAAACACTCTTAGGTTTCTATCCCTTGGGTTTCCTTAATCATATTTTAAACTGAGCATATTTTCAATTACAGAAGCTGTCTTCTTAAAAAAATAAATCATAAAACAAATACCTCCTACGTAATTTCCTAGTTTAGCAGTATGATTTCTGCAGACATGCATATAAAGTCCTCTTTTTGCAATGCTAACTGAATGGGGAAAAGAGACAGTAACCTGGTTTATTCTAGAAACAGCAGGTAGTTTGATCTATTTTTACTGCAAATCATTTCCCAGGACACTGTGATTCTTATATTTTTAATCAAATGTGTGAATCGAAAACTGTGGTGTGACCTTTGTAAAAGACACTGCAGGACATCAGCTGAAACTGTGAATAGTTTAAGCACAAACAGGAAGTTGACTTGGTTGTTCTATAACAAAAGACTGTGGTAATTTATGGAGTAGGAGTTGCAGTTTCAAAACATTCTTAATTGCTACATTTGATCTGCTAGGCAGTATTGTGTGACAACAGCTAAGAATGAAATGTCAGTGCCCATGTTCCAGCATAAATTTATACAGTGTGAATGCAAAGAACCCTGTTGATTCCAGCTTTTCTTTTTCTAAGTGTTTCAGATTTCCCTGAATTACTTTCAGGTTAAATAGGGAGTGAAGAGGTCCTCAGTCTTGTGAAGCATTTAAGTAGATGCATAACTCTGTTCTTATTAAGTCTACTTATGATGAAAAGAAATTTTAATATATAGTGGAAATAAAATGAGACGGGATTTCACAGTGACCTATGTACCTAGGATAGCTCTCTTTGATAAGTGGGTCACTCTCAGGATGGAAATGTATTAATACCAGCTCTCTTTACTTTTAGTTCATTATTATGGTAACTTGGCCTATGAAAAATTCCAGAAGTTTCACTTACAGGAGTTAAGTTACACAGGTACTTATGAGTACCTAAGTTTTCTAACTTGAAGAAGAATCCACTGTTGTTATATTTTATATGAGATTATTTAACAAAATTATTAAAATTACAATTATGGGCTAAAAGTCTCATCAAAAGTTTATGGAACATAGAGTTATTTCCACAGCATATCTTTCAAAATCTCTTATTTACTTCTTTAGAGGAAAATATACCATGTCCGTAGCTGCATGCTTCTTCTTGGCGATATACTTTGTGGACACCCTTGTCTTCCCATAAACCATAAAAGTGAAATGTACATCCTCTGTGAGCAAACTCCTGAGTGATTTCCAGACATAACATCTAATCATTAATAAGATGAGAAATGTGTGATATGGTTGGTCATTTTTATATAGTTGATAAAAGGATATGCTATTAACAATAAAGAACTGATTCTGTCCTGAAATACAGTTATAATTTTCTTAAGCAAGAAGGAAATTTTGAAGATAAGAGTCATTAATTATAAAGAAGGTTACTTCTTTGTGGGCATATAAAGTTTTATGTTCTTTCATCACCAGAAAATACATTTGAACATCAAATATGTAAGTATTTATTAATTTGTGCATACTTGTCATCCTCAAATTTCCCAGAGGAGCATAGCACTGAATCAAAGTTAAGTTTTTCCTTATTTTTCATGATATCCATTACTAAGAATAACTTTTGTAAAAAATCAGGATTTGCTTCCTTAAAATGTTTCATTCCATATTATCTGTTTGTTATTATTATTATTTATTATCATATTATTTCAATAATGAAAACTTAAGTATGAAGGTTTAGAAATGGGAACTTTTGCAATGTAGCATTGTATGTAGGACCAGAAGGTTTCATCACTGTGTAGAAAGTGATTCACTTTCAATGGGTAAAATTTACTCAGGATGCATTATTCAGAATTAAAGATCCTTCTCATAGATATTCAGCTAACTTTTAAATTAAAGAATTAATTACTGTTTGGTTTTTTTTTTTCTTTTACTATGTTTAAAAATTTGTTGTAAATGTACAGTTTTACCTGCCAATGTTTTTCAAGTGGAAAGCTCTATCTTTTCATTATGGTGTGCTGTGTTCTATTATCTGTGTAATCAAAACATCTAGTTTCAGGTTTATCTGTTAAAAACCTCTGTAAATCAGTTAATAATATTGCAGGGTATTTGCTTATAATAATAACAACATGAAATGTTTTAGGGCATCTTTCACATGAAAATTACAGTGACAAGAAACTTGTATGATAGGTGTATGTCAACAGTTTCATACATTCTTGAAATTTAGAAGCAGATTTTTAGTGCTTTCTGGTAGCCATATTGGACACTTTCACTTTCTACAAGGAGAAAAAGGCAGTGAAGAAAAATGACAATTGGAAAAATGAAGTGAACTACTTAGTAATTTTCATCTCATAAATAATTGTCATGATGCTGAGAAAAGCTTTTTTAACAGATGAATAAGTACAAAACAATGCACCTGCATTTTTTTTTTTTTTCCATGGAAAAGTCACAGTAATAATTGCATGCATTGTCAGTAGCCAGGATTCTTATTTCAAAATCTCATCTGCAGTGAGAATTTTAATAAAAGAAGGAAATTTAAAAAAGAAATGCAAAAGACAGACCCAAGCCTTTGACTTTCCCCTCCCTTTTAAAGGGAACACCACCAAGTGAGGTTCATTTCTATTTTTTTTTTGCGTTGTGTTACTGTTGAAGGGAAATTGTGATGAATTGTGGCATAAAGCTACTTCTGAAAAACTGCATGAAACTATAGAAATGAGAATTTGTAGACCAAGCAATCATAAGCTCAGAACTACTCCTGTAAAAGCCACTGTCAAAATGTACATTGAGTGCACTGGGGAATAGTCAAGTCACTATCATAGTGGGTGGGGTTTTTGTTATTTTTTGGCTTGAAGAGTTCAAAATCAGAAGGCAGATCTAATTAAATTATCAGGCTTGTCAAAAAATACTCATCAGAGATTTACAGAAATAGTTTGAAGTGCCTTTTGTATAAATACCCCTACTGTTAACCATCACAGAACCACAGAATCACAGAATGGTAGAAGTTGGAAAGGATCTCTGTTTATCATCTAGTCCAAGCCCACTGATAAAGGTTCACCTAGATCAGATTGCAAAGGAATGTGGCCAGCTGGGATCTGAAAGTCTCCAGAGGAGACTCCACAACCTCTCTGGGCACCCTGTTCCAGTGATCTGTCCCCCCGATAGGAGACAACATTTTCTTTATGTTTAGGTGGAACTTCTGTATTCCAGTTTGTACCCATTGCCCCTTGTCCTACCACTTGAAACTACTAAAAAGATACTGCTCCCAGCCTCTCAACACCCCCTCTTTTGATATTTATAAGCATTGATAAGATGCCCTCTCAGTCTTCTCCAGGCTAAAAAGCCTCATGTGGAGAGATTTTCCTTGTAAGAGACATGTTTATAGATCACTGGAACAGGTTTCTCAGAGAGGTGGTAGAGGCCCCATCCCTGGCGACATTCAAGGCCAGGCTTGGAAAAGCTGAAATGTATCATTGGATAGAAATTCTATATTTCAACCATTTAAAGAATATAGAATTCACAAAGGAATTAAGCTTTTTATGAATAATGTGTCTAAGAAAAGACAGGATACTTCCATGTGCAGTTAGATCTACCACATTAACTCCTCTAGTACCTCCCATCATAGCTGGATACTGCTTATTTCTTAAACAATTTAGAATTTGAAAAAATGACTTTAAGGTATCTGGTAAAAATTGCCTGGGCCATCCAGTCTCCTGGTGTAATACCTTTTCAAAAAATACTCCATCTCTACCTCTCCTATTCTTTCTAAATGTGTTGCTCATATTAAGAAGTTTATAATACTGACATTTAGCTTTTGGCAGTGAAATACAATGTTCTCTTGGTTAATTACCCTTCCTACACATAGTGACAATTATTATAAGATATAGTATGTAGAACAGCTGGGACATTTTTGTGTGGGATTTCAAAAACCTAAACCTCCTATGAGTAATGTGAACAACACTTAGTGTGGGAAATGCTTTATGACAGTATAGAATGATGTGTTTAATTAAATTCTGTATATATACACTATACACTCCCTCAGTCCCATTACAGCCTGTTCCTTATTACTGACTGTGCTTTGTACATATGGAGAGATTCAACATTTGCAAAACAACTTCAGGTGGTCAATGCCTTATGGACTGTATCCAGCTCCATTGAAATAATTGGAGTGACTTCCATTGACTTCAACAGGTTTTGGATCATGGCCCTCAGTAAGTAATTTCAGTTCAGCAAACATGCACAGATTTAAGAAAGGTTCTTGAAGCATGTTCAAGTCCCAACAGCTGAAGATTTGTTAAGAAACCTTTCTGAATTACTCTAAATAAGTGAGGAGCCTGACTGTATCATCCTTCCCTGAAGAAACCTCCCCAATTTAATGGAAATGTCAATTAGCAAACAATAAGAAGGTAAATATTGAAATATGCAGTTGAACAAGTCATGATACTTTTATTTTGTTTTGTTTTACTATATAACACATAGTTTCTAGATTTGTGTTAAAGCAAATGTAGAAAGTGAAGGCATTTAATGAAGGATGTGTTTCCTTACTGTGTGGTTTTAGAAACAGGAATGTCAGGAGGTAGCCAACTCAAAAATGGATCCCTTAGGTAGAAATGAGAGAGGAATAGTGATAAATTGTATGTTCTGAGAGTCTCACATAGATCTTCCCTTCTCTGTTGACTGTCTCTTTCTCATGGGACTCCTTGCTTATTTTGACTCCTTTCTTACTGCAACTACCAACTTACAATTAATTTGTCAGTCTGACAACTGTGGTAAACCAGAAATTATTAAAAAGTTACTACATGAGCAACATTTATGTTTAGCTTCTTTTTTACCCTGAGAAATACATAAATGTGTCTGACCCACTCCCTTTTTACCAATTCTCTCTGTCTTATGAAGTAGTTACTGTGGTAAAGTCATGCAATGCCCAGTTTTATAACAGTCATAGTAACATGAAATGTACCACATAAGCCAAATCCAATTCTGAAACTGCGTCCTGCTTTCACTTAATTTCTCTTGTTTTATTGTCAGGCAAGTCTATGAAAGAGATAAAAACACTGCTAAAATTCCTAAGAAACCCAGGCTTTTTTTTATGTGATGACAGTCTCATTTTGAATCATGATTACTCTCTTTTGAACAAGGAATAGCAAGAAAGGTAAGGACATTAAAACTCTTACTTATCAGAAATACCTAAATGAGACAGCACACTAGAGAGTGATTAAATATAAGACCATTGCTCTAAATCTAATTCTTTAAAAGCTAGGACAAAGATTCAGTACTGAAGCACTTGACTGGGAAACTTAAACATTTATTCACTGGTTGGCACAAAGGTGGAAATGTACTTTTTTGAACATAATGCCTGAAATAGCCAGACCTTACTGCCATGTCTTAGACTTATGTTGTGTGGGGCTGCCTTCCTCAGCAAAACTCTCATCCTGCCCTACAATTAGCAGAAAATGATCTTTCCCCCTTAGGGACTGGACACAAANGGTGTTGCCTGTAAAGAACCATCCTGTTCTCAAATGTAAACATATAGTACTTGCCTCTCAGAGGCAGACTGAGATTCACAGAGACCTCCAGGTGATGTCCAGTTGACATCCAAGGTTGTTCTTCCCCCTTCATTCCTGCTTGGACCAGATCAGGATGTTCAAGAGCAAATACAGAGATCAAACCAAAGGCTCATAGAGATATCTTGCCAGACCTTGAACAATTCATACAGGTGTGGATCAAATACTTACACATTATTTAGTCTGAGAGCTTCTTGTAAGAATAAATGTGAAGTGCTCTGGATGTTTCTCCCTGTAGCACTACAAGGGTGCTTCAGAAGATGCATATATTTACAGTTTGTCTCAACTGGAAAGTTGATCTGTGGTGCACAGTACCAGGACTTTGTGGACAATGTATTGTAATTGTTATTTCACTCAGGCTGCAGCAAAGAGACCTGGACAGCTGGAGAGTTAGGCAGAGAGGAATCTAATGAAGTTCAACAAGGGCAAGTGTAGAGTCCTGCACCAGTACAGGTTCGGGGTTGGCCTCTTAGAAAACAGCTCTGCAGAGAATGACCAGGGAGTCTCAATGGACAACAACTTGACCCTCAGCCAGCAGTGTGCTCTTTTAACCAATAAGGTTAATGGTATCCTAGTGTGCATTAAGATGTGTGGACAGCAGGATGAGGGAGGTTCTCCTCTCCATCTCCTCTGCCTTAGTGAGGCCTCATCTGGAATACTGTGTCCAGTTCTGATCTCCTCAGTTCAAGAGAGACAGCAAAATACTAGAGAGAGTCCAACTGAGGGCTACAGAGATGATTAGGAGACAGGAGCATCTCACTTACAGAATCTGAGACACCTGGGCATGTTTACCCAGGAGAGGACTGAGAGGGGATCTTATCAATGCTTACAAATATTAAAAGAGTGAATGTCATGACGACAAAAACAGTCTCTTTTCAGTGGTGCCCAGTGATGGGACAACGGGCAATGGACACAAATTGGAACACAGGAAATTCCATCTAAAAATTAGGAAAATGTTTTCTGCTATGAGGGGCACATAGCCCTGGAACAGGCTGCCCAGAGAGGTTGTGAAGTCTGGAGACTTTCAAAACCCGCCTGGAAACATTCCTTTGCAACTTGATGTAGGTAAAACTTCTTTAGTAGGGAGTTTGGACTAGATGCCCAGAGGTCCCTTCCAACCCCTACCATTCTATGATTCTGTGATTCTGTTGTCATCATGCAGACAGTAAAAGACCAGTGCAACCATACACAACATTATAATGTAAAATGCAATTTATATAATGTTATAAAATGTTTCCAAAAGTGAAAAAAAGTTATATTCAAATACTAAATAAATCTATACAAAGAGGCATCCTGATACCTTGGATGATGATTTTGATTTTCTATTAAATTAGAAGAACAAATTTAAGAAAGCAATGGAGCAACAGTGACATGTCAGAATGTAACTTTAACTGATGACTAAAAAGATAAGATGATAGGATATTGTACCAGTCACCATCCTTGGTAGTGATTGTTTGACAGATCTGATAGGAGGACAACTAATGAGAAAGGTATAATATTTTTCATTTCAGCTGCCAGGCTTACCATACTTAAGGAGCTCAGAATTTGTGTTGGCACTTTTGTATTTATGTGATTCTGATCCTGAGAAATCAGAGAAGCAGAGATGGGCTGAGTGGACAAGAGAGACATAAAGAGTGCAACAGAAGCATTTCCACAAACAGCTTTGACTGGGTTCTGAAACCTGGTTACAGCATGAGTTTTGTGTCCTTGGTGTAACTCTCAGCTTTGTCCTTCCACATCTTTGGCTTCCACCCTTCTGTTCTGGTTACATAGAATCTGGTTTAATTTGGCCAAACTCTCCATTTATTTTTTTTCGTTATTTTCTTGGTTTTCTCTTTTTGTTGTTGTTGTCAACCCTGTGACCAGAAAGGCAGCTAATAGTAATGTCTTAAACAGCTTGACATTGGTTCAAGCTTACCAAGTCTTAGACTGGTTAATAAGACTATGTGCTCTGCTTGTCTTTCTCCAGAAGCAAGGTTACAAATCAAAGTCAACAGTACAAACAGAAGCTTTTTTTTTAATCCTCCCTTGGCTATTTTCCCAACTCCCTGTGTGTATGTGTTTGTCCTGTTTTATTTTTGAGGGAGCAGGCCCAGATTCCAATGAAAGAGACAAATCATCCATCTCAGCTACTTTTTATTTTCTTTTTCTTTCTCAAAGGGGGAGTTAATATAATCTTAATACTGTATAAAAAGACACTATCAAGCAGGGAATTTTCCTCATAAAAATGCTCTGCAGATAAAAAAAAAGCAAATAATGGTTCTTGTTAAAATGAAAGTCTCCTTGAGTACTTTACATAACAAACACTTTGCTTCCCTTTTGTATCTTTCGTAAAAGATTTTAAAGATTTTAATATTGATCATTTGCTGCAAAATGTAGTTGGCCATGTATCTACACATCCAGACCCATAGAGAATGAAGCCATTCTGAGGTCTGCAATGAGAAAGTTGTGCCAACACCTTTGCTCCTGTGCTCCAAAATGCAAGGAATTCTCTGAACACATTCAATCTCACCCCACATCCCTATCGAAGGTGTTTTGGGAATTGCACAGCAACATGGACTGTTTCTCTGTGCTTAGTGCATATACATAATTTTTGCAATATTGAAACATGTGTTTTCATCTGTCACAGGTTAGGGTCAGGGCAGCCCCTTAGACCAATAACAGATGCTCTCTGTTAACTTCCCTCTCTCCCCAAATGGGAAGAGAAAGGGAATAAGGGAGAGAGACTCAGTGATTAGAAAAGGAAACTAGAATATCTTTAATGAAAATAATAATAATAAAAATAGAATATGTACAAATATATATAAACCACTATCGAAACCACCCTCCTGATGGTAATTACATCACCATCACCACTGGTGCTGTGGAGCAGGCACTGAGGAAGTCCCAGACTGGGCCCCGCAGCAGACAGGAGCTGTGTTCAGGAGCTGGATTCTGGTACTGGAATCAGGAACACACCGATTGGGAATGAAGCAGAATAGACAGAGTCCTCCTTGGATGCTCCAAGGAAGGAACAGAAAGAAGGTCTGAGGCAAGCTGAGCAAAGCTGGCAAAGCAGTCCAAGACAGGAGAGGAGCCCAGAGGCTGCCCAGAGAGAGAGCGAGTGAGCAAGCAAACAAGCTATAGACCATCCAGATTCCTCTGCTTGCTACCAAATATGTTGTATATGGGATGGAATACCTCGTTGGTCAGTTTAGGGTCACCTGTCCCGTCCACTCCTCCCTGCAGATGCGGCTTTTCACTTTTCTGCACCCCGCAATGTGGTACAAAAGATCTGGCAGTGGCCTTGGTCTGCACACAAGTCCTTGGTACTAACTCTAACCATGGGCTGTTATCAGTGCCAGCAGCAGACACTGTGCAAACAGGCTGCTAACTTCAGACAGTGCAGGGAGTTAGAAGAACTGAGCTGGAAAGTAAAATCAATGAACAGAACCAGCTCTATTCTCACCCATACCAGGACACCATCTTCTCAGAGAAGAAACACACAACTCCTTCAGCTCCTTAGCTGGGGTAAGTGTTACAGCTTGACACTGTTCTCTGCAGAAATTATTATCTTCTCTCCACAAGGGCTGGTGTGTCGGAGTAGGTCCCATTGTACAGTGGCAGTTCATTGGTTAGAAAGGTTGTCATGCATCACTGGCGTATGTGGTGTTTCAATTCAAAGCTTCACATTATCTCTAACAGTATAATAGCAAAGGGCTCCTTGGGATGAAGGGGAGTGAAATGTGAGGCTGTATCACTGCCTCTTTTGACAGTGTGAGCTTTGCCTACTGTGCAAAAACACAGGTTATCAGCTCAAACCTGAAACAGAAAATGCAGATATTTAAGAAAATGTATAATTTATACACAGAAGCTGCTGGAGAATCAGGGTAAAAGCTTCAGCTCTGCTTTTTTTTTTTTCTAAGAAAAGTAGAGTACAATGACCTTCCTTCATCCTCCATTTCTTAGAAGGGCAATAGAACCCCACACAACCATGACTCATCTTTGATGTTTCCTTTCTACCAGGATACCTTTCTCATAGGAGACTCTATTTTGCCCTTTTCACAAGGGCTTCACAAATTGTCAGTACATAAGTAAAAAAGAGTTGAAAAGCAATAATTTGGTATCTTGCTTTTTTTTTTTTTTCCCCCTAAAAATGCATAAAATCTACTTTACTCAGTCAAAACAGTTCAGTATAGGCTTTTACAATCCACCATCCCATGGCCAAAACTGAACACCAAAGATAATCTTAGTATATCATTTGCACACACATATACACACAGATCTATGCATGCAACAGCTATGAAAGTCCCACATATGGCATCCCATGTGGATGATGTTCAGCAGCTCAAAGCTTTCCGCATCCAGTGGCTGTGATAATATCTATTACTGGGCATTAATATGAGATCAGTAGAGAGAAGAGTGAGTGATGATGTATCATCCATGAAAATCAGAAAGATAATGAAGATTAATTGTAACAAAATCATAGTACAATTATAGAAGTGAGTATATTTTTAGGGCACTTTCTCACGGAGGTAGTGGGCAGTCAAAACCACCCTTCACTGTAGGAAATACAAAAATTCTAGCTGATGTCAAAGATGTTCACAGACTCTGCTGCACTATATATATCTTATACTCTGTGTTGGAAAGAAAGGTGGAGGAACATGTGACTAAGCAATGTCTTAAATCAGATGCCAGGAAGAGTTCATTTTTTATATGCTGCTCCCTTGGCCTTTTTAAATTAGGAAGGGATCCCAGAGGTTCCCAGCCATGTAATCTGCAGCAGAGAAATTGCTATGAGCCCCAAGACAAAGCTTAAAGCACAAGATGTGAAGATGAACTCATTTCTTTCTGTACACACAGGGCTATTTCTGAGTCAAGCTGCACTTCTGTAGGCAGGAGCTGTAAAGGATTCAAGGCACATGAACTGTCATCTCAACTGCTTAGAGTAACTCTTGGGAAATTGGAAGCAGGTACCTGTGTCCAAGGATGCTAATCATACTAGCATTGCATACTTTGTTGTCACCTCAGTGCTTGAGAAGGCAAATTAGCAAGAGAAACATGTGTTTACTAAGAAATTTGACTGATTTTTTAACATATTTAAAATAAACACTGTGCAGGTAGCCATCATGTAATTTTTCCATTTGAATTGAGTAAGTTACTTCCCAGAAAGTCAGAGAATAGAAAAGTATGCTTTTCACAGATCTCTTTTAAGCTGGGAGTGCGCTGTTGCTTTCCTCCACAGTTGCCTGTTTGCAGACAACAACAAGCTGGGTGGAAATGTTGTTCTCCTTGAGGGTAGGGAGGCTCTGCGGGAGGAACTAGACAAAGGAGTTCAATGGGCCAAGGACAATTGTACGAGTTTCAATAATGCCAAATGATGGGTTCTGCTCTTTGTCTGAGTTTCAGTCTGTGAAACTCAGCATTTATGGTGGGTAGTCTTCATAAGTTTATTAGAGGCAGTCATGGACTGTTTGTAGGCGTCTCTTCATCTGTGCCAGTCCAGGGTCATTTCTGATGGCATCATGCACTGCACAAGACTAAGTGTGAGCTCTGTACCCATGTTGGAGACTAGCTGGAACTCTGCTGTCTGAGCTGTCATGGGAGCAGCAACTTCAGCTTTCTTAGAGTGGGTGGACAAGGATTTAGCACAGCAAGCCTAAAATAATGGAACACAGGCTGTGCACCTTTATGTAAGATAAATCATTTATTTCCCTCTTTAAAGTTCTACAAATTGCATGAATGGCCCTTGCAGGATACAAATCTCCCCATGCTGCTGTTTGAATACTAATAAAGGTATCCGTTTTTCATGGACAGTTGGCTATTTTTCTCTACTATGTATTAAAAAGAGAACCAACCAAATATATCACAGTTCTGAAGGTTATGGGGTGCTTCTATCACTTAATAGGAAATTCCTTTCCGGGATCTTCATCTGAGTAAAATGGCTGTTCATGTGAAGACCACTTTTCATGGACCCCAACCTAGGAGAACTTAAGGACAACTCAGAAATGTTACAGAGCTGATTTAAAACTCACTATGAAACAAGAGAAACCTTTTCAGATGTTGCAAATAGAGCAATCATAACATCATTGGGCTGTGCTGTGTCGGACCTTTCAGAACGACCAGTGCTCCTGGGGGGCCTTATTGTAAAGACTTCTTCCTGAAGAAGAATGTGAAGTAAACATATTTTGGCTCTTGACAGAACGAGCTCTGGCTACTGTGCTAAACATGGGTTACTAATCCAAACTCGAAATAGAAAATGCTGATATTTTGGAAAATATATAATTTATACATAAAAGCTGGGTTAAAAAATTGTAATGTTTCCAGTATCAAACTAGAATCTAATTATCCCCCCCAAAATTTGGCAGCATCAAGCTACCCAGCTGTGAGTAGCCTGTGACTCATTTTTGTAACACAGAGAATGCTTGTTTGGTGTGTTTTCCATTCAGAAGGCAATATAGGCAATATATTCTCTGATTGTCTGGGATTATTGCAGGTCAAAGTGTGGTGCTAAAACATATGAACTTGATTCTTTCAAAACTGATTTTCATAAGTATCTTTTAGGGTTTTTAATTTTTTTTTCAGAAGCCACATAAAAATAATTTAAAAATGCAGTATCATTAAAATGCATAATTACTCTCACTCATTTTGTTAGAAAATGTGAATTCTCTGTGCTTGGTTTAATTGCTCTTAGAAATATGCATTAAATGATAGGTTCCATAAAATGAATTTAGATTGATAACTTCTGTCCAACTTCTGTTTGAAAGAATAAGAAACCAGACCAGAAGACTTCAGTCTGTATTTTCATACATACACACAGAAATCATACTTGTCAGGGTTGTCCTGTCTCCATGGCACTGATCTCTTCTCTTGAAGCAAGCCAACAAGCCAATCATCCCATCATTAATAATTTCTTTGTAAATTTAGTTCTGTCAATAAGGAAGATATAACAATGCAATTAAATTTATTGTTTAGTCACATGTGTTATATGAGCAATAGTAGTTTGGATCTGCAAAGGTATAAATGCTTGTAAACAGGACCATCAAGAACGCTCTCTTTGTCTGGAAATGGGCCTATTCTTGAACAGTGTTCCGGTACAAGTTGAATACTATTTATTAAGGTGGTTGATATGATGTATGCCTTATCTGCTACCAAGTAGGCAGAGACAAATAATTTGATTTATTTCTGTTACTATGCTACCATAATATAACAAAGACTTTCAGTCGGTAGTTAAGGATTTCGGATATTGAAGAAAAAAATTAAAAATATGTAGATCTTGTAGATAAGTAGACTACTTGATTCATGTGCTTTCTAAAAGTATCTGGGGTAAAAATGGAAATGGAAAAGATGTAAAATATTATATATACTTGAATATAGAAAGCACAAACATTTTATTTTTAACAATTGTCATCTAAGTCATAGTTACACCCATTCTTGTCCTTTTCCTTTTTCCTGTAACAAGTTAGAAAAGTGGAATGAAAACAAGAAGAAAGGCAGTGGAGCTGAGGAAAAACAATGAACTGGAAAATCACTACTTTTTGTTTACCACTTCACTAAAAATAAGGAAAATTAAATGGAAAGCATTTTCAACCTCAGAAGATGGTAATTTTACAACAAAAAGAATGAACTCAACAATCTACTCCTTCAAGAAATGCCTCTAGTTCTCTATCTATCTTGTTATCAGATTTTATTCAGATGTTGTCATGCTTCACTGAGTGAAATTTCTGTCCAGTTTTAGGAAATTTGGAATGGAATGGAGCAAGGAGGACAAAACCCAGCCCAGAACAAAAAAAATTGTGTTGTAGCATACACTTATTTTAAAAGACCAAGAGAACTACTATATTACAATTTCATCAGAAGCTGAAAAACAGTAAGTTACTCTATTAGCAGTAGAGATGTATTCATGCTTGGCTACATATCTAAACATTCCCCTCCCATTTCACCATTGTCAAAGGACAATGTATTTTAGAAACACCAAGCTACAATAAAAAAAATACTTTGCCTTCCTTCAAAATCCAAAATGACTAAGATTTCTTTTTTCTGATTCCATTCCTAGTCTCTTCTTTACAGCACTCTTCAGCACAGTTTGTGTTGACCTAAAGAAAATAGCTATTAGCTAAAATAAATATTTTAGAATTTCATTATCATAATGCATTCATAAAGCTCCCAGAGGAATTGAGTTCTAGAGCAATTTCCAAAGTGGGAATAAAAACTCCCTAAAGTAACTATTTTTTTTGGAAGATGCCTGATACTGTATTCCTGGTTTGTCCTTTGTTATAACTGCTTAAGACAAAAATTAAGTAGTACAATGAATGGTAAGGTTTCCTTTAGTTTTGTGCCACATTCAGATATTCTTATTTCCTTTAAAGTTTTCTGGCATGGAAATGATATTTCAAATATTTATCTCTTCACAATTTAAAGACTACTGTAGTTCTGAAATTCTGAAATACTATTGCTGATTAAGTAACCAGTGTATACTGGTGACACATGCTTCAAAATTCATGAAATTCTTACTTCTCCCATGTGCCTATCTCATTTGTATTGAATAGCCAAATCCTGTCTATTTACTTGAATTTAGATTATAATCTTTTGGGGGTGCATTACATATTCATACAATACCTACAATAATACAGCTTTGATCTTCCACAGATTACTGGAGTGCAAATAAATCATAATATGCCTCATGACACATATCTGGGGAAAAAAAAAAAACAAACAAAACCAAACAACCCAAAAACCAAAACAAAATCAAATAAACCAACAAAAAAACCCATATCCCCCCCTCCAAGCCAAACAAAAGTCATGTTTGTATGATATAATACAAAGTTTACATTTCTCTCTCAGAATAATAATCTCAGAATAAAAACAACTCCAGGCTCAGTGACCCAAGAATCAGTCTGTAGCATGTTTTAACTGTGACTTTAAATTACAGATAAAAGGACATAAATAATGTAGGCATGATTTGGACATTTTTAACAGCATCATTTTCTGAAAACAAAACCAGGCAAAAAACAACTTGGGGAAAAAACATTTCTGTACAGGAAATGTTTCCTTAAAAATAAACTGATGATGACTTCACCAGGTACAAAACTCTTGCGGAATTTTCAAATAGATCTTGCTATGGATGGGAAAATAGTACAAGTCTCTGGCAGCTGATGTTATGTTCCTGCATAGAGTCTGCTATACTGAAAATCTCTTGTGTAGGCAAAAAGGAAACACTCCTTATTCATAAAGCCAATAATTAATTGATTTTCTAAAAGAAATATTAATGGCCTCATCCAAGAATTAGTCTTAACTCAGATCTAATTATTGTATAAAAAGAAAGAATGCTTTCATGCTGAAAAAGTCTCAGTAATAACAATAATAAAGTTAATTTTGTTATACACACACTTCCCAGTTTCTATCCCTTTTCCTGTAGTTATGCTCATTCTTCCACTCCCCGCTGGGTCCTTAGCTCTCTAACTAGGATCCTCTTGGGGTTACTTTTATATATTTTCTCACACTCTGGTAAACTTTACTTTTTCTTCATTGGTCTGCAACTCCATGTTACAACAGAATTTATTATATATGGTGGCTTTTATGTATACTAGATAGTATACTTCTTTTTTTTCTTTTTACTTCTAAGACCAATGTGGCCCAGGCCTGCATTTCTTTACTGTTGGTGAGTTTATAGCAATGGGATTTCTAGTGCCCAACCTGTGCCAATCCCCATGCTGTTGCTCTTCTACTCTGAATCCTGTATCTTCACTACTCAAAGTTATCATAGATTTGTATTCCATATAATATATTCTCAGAGTCAGAAATACCTTGTTTTGCACAGAATAACTACTTGTTACGCATATCTGTATGAAAATATGATAGTACCATACAATAACAGAAAAAGGCAAACCAAAACAAATTAACCATAGCCAGTTGATCAGAATAAAAAATGCTATTACAGTGGTAAGTTAACACATCATTATCCTGACAAATCCTGAGACCTTGCAAATTCAGTAGAGACCCTGTGCCTGTTATTAGCAAAACCAGTATGGAATTCCTGGCTACAGATTTCCCAGTGTAATTCAGTCTGTGCACCTCATTGCTCTTGGTCTGTTTTGCCTTCATCATACCAAACAAAACAGGAATGCATTGTTGTTTATCACCTCCCCTACTGAAACATTTTGTAGGTTACCTTATTTTCTAAAGTTTAAACACAAAATTTTGTGAATTAAAATTGGGTGTGATATGCACTAGTTGAGTGTCTTCCCAGTTAGAAGTTTTCTGCCACCACATATCCCGATTCTGAAACTTAACAATTAGTTATTCATTTTTAGGCTATGCTTTTTCTCTTTATTTTAACATTGCCTTAAATTTGACATGAAAGGTTTTAATGAAGGTGTGAAATACTTGGCAGTTACATCTAGCATATGCTATAACACCTGTTAATTTCAACTGTTCATTTTAACTGCTACTTTATTCTTGGCATTTAGTCCAATTCATACTGTGATTCCTAGCTTGAAAGATAAAAAAGTCCAAGCTGCATATATATTCACTTCTACAGTAACTTTTACTTAATATTTTGCATTTCTGCCATTTTAAAAATATTGTACATTTGGAAGGAAAGTGTATTAAAATCAGGATTGCAGCCTTATAACACAGAAGATTAAACTGCAAAATAAGAAAACGTGGAAGTTAATGACTGAAGATTTATCTTGAATTTTTCTAGGAAAGCTTGGATAAGCTCAAATCTTTAGAGCCTCAGGGAAGTGTCCATTTATTTAAACTTGATTTAAATATAAGTGTGAATTTAGTGTTTAGATATCCTTAATATAGAAAGCTGACTTTTAGAATTACACTTATAATTTTTGCAATAGATGTGTGATTAAAGTATATAAAACTTTATCTTTTCAGATGATGGTGAACATTGTGATCATTGCAGTGTTAATCCTGGTGGTGGTCAGCAGCAGCAAGATAATTGTGTCAAGAATTACAGGACTGTTCCAATCAAAATGAGTGAACATTTCAAATATGTAGTGATCCAATATTCAAAGCTGATTCATAAGGGTGCTTCAAGTGCACTTTACAGAGTAGCCTAAATATATATCTATCTCTCTTTTCCAAGTGTGTAAAGTACTTCCATTATTCTGTGAGTATAATGCCAAAAGATGTATCACAGTTAAAACAGGCTCTAAAATTAAGTGTGAATCCGACTAAAGTGATAGACTATTATATGGAGCTGATATACCCTAAATACCTAAATATCATCATAACAGAGTCCTCCTCAAGGTCACTACCACTTTTTAGATTGCACATCTGCGACATCTTTGGTCACTTTGGGTCAGCTGTCCCAGTTGTGTCCCCTCCCATGACCTTCTCACCCCTATCCCACCACAGGGGGAATGTTGAAAAACATTGGTGCTGTGCAAGACCTTCTCAGCAGCAGCCACAACACAGAGGTGTTGTCAACACATTTCCAGCTCTTGATATAAAGCAGTATGAGGGCTGCTATGGGGAAAATTAACTCCATCTCAGTTGTACCCAATACAAGTCTAGAACAGGCATGCATAGGTACATTTTAGAGTCTTAGTAAAATTGGGTTTGACAAGAACTCATGTCATTCTCCTCACTCTAAGATGAAAGCAATGACACTTGCAATTTTAAAATGTGTTGTAGACTGGGACACAGCATACAGCCAAAGAAAGTAACCTAGCAAATATCTATGTTTAATGGACTAGAGACACTGCTTCCTTGATAAAAAAATTAAACTTCCTTGATGGATTTTCTACCTCTTCTTCTTCTCAATAAGTGCATATTCCATGTCAGGAAGATTTTCTCTTTTTGATTTAGTTGGTTATTTTTTCCTTTGTAGATGGCTAATTTATACATGAACATGCACATATGCGTGTGTCATAAATTTTCAGCTCTAGAAACATTTACTGCACTAGCAGTTCTCTGAGTATCACCAGATCTGACCTAGAATTTTTCAAAGAACTCTGCAGGAAATCAGGAGCTGCAAAAGCTTGAGTTACATTTTGAAAACAAAAGAGGTGTTGAATGCTAGCTTTGTTTGAAATTATGGTCCACACTGAGAGATGAGGTCTTTGAAAATTGTGACCATGGATGTTGATTTACCCTGAAAAGAAGAGAGACACCAGAAAGTGAACACCACCATGCAAATTAAATTCCTCAAATGTCCCAAACTACCATAACAACTCTCCTTTTAAAATTACCACATTTCCAGTCTGATGATAGGTTTCACAAATGATACGTCTCGGATTTCATTACTAATGAAATTTGTCGTCTAGGTTTGGCAGCTGTGATTGCCACGCAAATGTGAGCCACTAATTAGATTGATTGTCTATTTGGTGCCTGCTGATTAGCTTATGAAAACCCTCTGTATTCTTGACTTCATGATAAAATGTTCCTGACTTCATGATTGCTGATTGATGCTCAGAAAATCTGATTACTGTCTTGAATAGCCAAGTAATGGCTCTGTCAACTTTCCAAGGATATAGATATTCAACTGACAAGGATGATAGGGATGGATCTTACATTTAGCGTTGACTGTCACGTGTTTAAAGATTTTTAATTAAAATGTTTGTAATACTTCTCTGAGGTATTAATGGTAGGTGTTTCGATGTGGGTCCAAGATCTGCAGGGTAACCATCAGGTGTCTACTTTCCTAACTTGAACCTGGGGTAAGTCCAATAGATTCAGAAACTATTGTAAGCAAATTCTCTGATCTGCAATTACAGTGAGAGAGACATCTAGTGACATACCATTCAGCAATCAGGCAGAGAACATCACGTTACATGAGTTTTTTTAGAACCATTTTCTGCAGTTAGTTAGAAGAGAAGAGGCAATGCCACATGAGCTTCAGAGACCTTAAAATTATAGGTTTGGGCTGTTACATGCTCCACAAATTTACTGATGCATGATACTTAGATCTTAAACTGGTCTATGAAAGTGAATACACTACCTTTGAACATGCATTTTTATGTGTGTCTTACGAGTTTGTAAGTTAGTTTTCCATCGGTTTCTGTAACTGAGTGTTAACAGTTATTTAAATTAATGGAGGAAGCAGTGATTTAGTCCAGTCCAGCTCATCTAGGTTTACTGAAACGGGTGTTGCTTGGGCAGCATCTATCACTGTGGCTTGGGCATGCATTTGTGTAGAGGTGAAATTGTGGACTGCTATCTATATTAATAGCAGATAAATTCTGATAATGATAATCTGATTGTTTTAAAGTGTATAAAGCTCACTATTGCTCTTCAGAAAGTAAGGGGACTAATGACATTGTGCTTATTACAAGTCTGATCCTGATATATTTGGCAGAACTAATCCTATCCACCAACCAGATGCTGTCCCAGTTAACTTCTAGTCTGTAGAACAGGCATCCTAAAAACATCACAGAGAGAATGTTAAGAATGAAGGGATGAGAATGTAGGGATAAGCAACTGAACTTGATCCTCTGGAAATGGCTTGACGTAGATTCAGTGTATAAACCCGGGCAAGTTGTTTAACCTTTAACGTCTTCATTTCCCATGTGTCAAATTGGATATTGTTGGTGAAGCATTACAAATGAAAGTTGCCATGTAATTACTAACCACTTTTACTGCTCTGATACTTGCCACCAACATAATTTTGGATGGCTTAAGTACATTGTTGAAAACCAGTATCTTGTTAAAAGACAGTTTCATAGTCCTTCTATGGCTTGTAGAGTGTTAGTGACTATTTCATTATATTGAAAGGCAAACTGGATTGATATTAGTGACATTTTCTTTGACTTTATTTGATTTATTTTAAATGCCATTAGCTTCAAGAAAATTAATAAAGTAGCAAGACTATATTGTGCCTTACAATAATCTATAAACAATTATATGCAAATTAACATACCAAAGGTCATGGATTTGAAATGGTGTAACCTTTGGAATAAATCCATTGCAATAATCTTGTTAATAGTAAAACACAATTGAAGTCCTTATTGGACTTTTAACACTTTATTGGATATGTAGGAATGTTGAATGAAAAAGAAGTTATTTAGTTTTTATTACAACAGAAAGCCAGTTATGTGTAAAGCCCAAGGTATTTTAAAAATGCTGATTACGTACATTGATTGATGATTGGCTTCAGAAGAGTTTCTCTTCCCTAGATGAGAAAAGTTATGTTTTTTACTCTGCACATTCAATCAAAATGTTAATGCAACAGAAAGTGTGTCTGCCCACAGATTCAACAAGCCAGGAGAGAATCTAAATTATGCACCATTTGTCTTTAATGTACATTTATGAATAAAATTGATTGTCATCCACTCCTATCCCTGTCGCCAGTGATGAAACCCAAATGCATTTTTGTCATGTCACAGTCAAACATGAGATTTTGATGGAATAAGGAATTGGTTTTATCAATTAGTGTTTCATTTGAAGTGGAATTATTTCTATCCTTTATTATACTATTTTCTGTAACAAGTTCAGGTAGAATAAATACATATGATTGGAATGCCTTCTGCACACAGTGAAGAAAAAAACATTACTCAAAATAAGCCTCCTGAATGTTCCACATAATGCAGAAGACTATATAAGTTACTTAAGAGTTTTGGTCAGGTTAATTTTTCTATCTTTGTTTTCTTTACCATTCCATTCCTACTTCTATTTACAGACAAGTTAATGTAATTGTAAATCCTGTCCTTTCAGGAACCCAGCTTCTAACTTTGAAACTCATACATTTGTGAAGATGAAAGATATTTTTTTAATCAAGATAGGAAGTGGAGGGAAGTTTTTAGAAATGAACTGAAGTGTACTAAAGTGTCTTATACAGTAAATGTTAGATGGTGACAGATTTTTAGCTGCCTACCAACACCGAAAGGTGCATCAGTCATTACCAGTGGTTTTATTTAATGCCACTATTTGCATTGGCCATGTTTCTCATACTTTCCCTATTATGTAACTTTTTGGCTTTTATTTCTGGGTCCCACAGGAAAACAAAATCAAAAGGAAGAAATTCTAGTTGCCTAGGCCACAGATTCACTTGGGACAATTTCTTGGGAGTTTTGACTTTACATTTTTCATAACCAATAAATGTATCTTTTAAGATTTCATTAAATACATCTAAAGAAACAATTTGTTCATCCCAGCACTTATGCATCTTCTGTTCTTCTTGAAGGCAGAACAGTAAAATAACTCGAAGTATGCATAGGTGAAAAGTAGTCACACTAGGAGATGCACAGAAGAATCTTGATGTGGTTAGAGCCATTAGAAACAACAGCTCAGGGGAAGGACAAATATGAGACAGGAGAGATGTCAATGACTATCTAGCCAATTACTGGGGGGCTGGGCTAGATAGACTGCTGGCTATGAGCTGCAGCTCCTACCAACTTTTTTCCATTCAGAAGTAGAGACCCAAAATCACCCAGCATGACTATGTCACATCATTGATCATCTGAAATAACCCTGAAACCACAGCAGCACAAGTGACAGTTCAGCTCTCCACACTCATGGTTTAGAAAAAGTCATTTCAGTTCAGCTAATTCAATCTACCTCACAAAGAGAGCCTGAAACAGAACAAATAGATGTATAGATCTACAGGAGAAAATTTCTGTATTTGGCAATGTATGTTGTCGAGAGCTAGTCAAGATTTTTTCAGTGTAACAGCTTGCCAGAAGTAAATGGCAATTTAACAACATTTATATGTTTTTCAAGAATGCCCCAGTTTTATTTGAAACCTTGATGGAAAAATTAACAAAATGAAACATTTTATTAAGGTCTAATAACTTCCTTTTAGTATTTATTTTATATTATTATCTAATATATAGTAAAAGTAAAAAAGATGAAGTAACTTTTCCAGTTTTGTTAGAACAGCAGATTTCTATCTTATCAAAATATAATGTTTCAGAGAAGTTGAAACAAAGTTTTTTGGAACATTGTGCCTTACAGGACAATCCTAGACTTTTGTTCCCCTTTAGAAATGAATACACATTTAAAGTCTGAATTTTGTACTCAAAGAAGTTCCATTTGGAAGGCAGTTCTAACACAGTGTTCACCTTTTGATCTTGTAATGTATTATTTCTGAATCACATGAACTGTTGAACAGCTCCTGACAGCAGATGATAAGATTGCATTAGAACTAAAGGGTGGAATTTAGTTTTTGGTTAAGATTTCTACATGCAGGAGTTGTCGTCTCAAACTGAATTCCTCCAAAATGAATGAAATTAAAATATAAATATTCATAAATAACTAATAAAACCATTAGACTTCCAGTTTCTCACAAAGAGAGAGTTCCATATTATTGCTAGGGGCAGTGATGAGTATATGTACCGAAAGCATGATGTGGCTTGAAACATAATAACAAGCAGGCATTTAATATGGAATTGTCAGAAGATTCTATAATAGCAGCTACTTAGGTTAGTACCTACTTTGACAATACTAGCTCAATTTTATGAAGCACAGGGATTTTAATTCACTTGTTATAGATCTCTTAAAGAACACTAAAATTTTGAAATGTTAGCAACATGCAGACTCTAGTTTTCTTAAAATGTACTTAATGAACTCCAAAATTTCAGCCATACATCAAATTTTCACTGGAATAACTTTAACCTTTGAATTCTCAATTAGTTTTAAACTTATTCATGTGTTGCAGTAGAAATTCAGGGTGCAAATCGGACACCACAGTCTAGTTCAGTATAATGTATGCCAATAATACCATGGTGATGAGCTTAAACACTTTTGAAATTCTGGTCCATTGTTTTTGCTGTTTACACAGTGCTGATCTTGAAAACATTGCTCTGCTAATACATGGCATAAACCTGTAAATATGTACGTGTTCCTCAAACTTGCATAAGATGTATCAGCTCTTATTTCAAAAGAAGATGTTTATTGTCTTCACTGTTGTAAGATACAGGTTTTGAAAGTTCTTATCCTCCGGTGGTATGTATAGATGAAAGAAAGAGAAGGCAAAATTTATTTTTTTTCAATCTTTTTTTCTGAACTGTGAGTTAGAGGAATACTGCTAGCTAGTCTGCGCATACACAGAACCAAGGATCAAGCAACTCTGTCAAGGGCTATGCGTACAGCAGATGTAAAGCCCTGTTTTCTTAGAAATGCAAGAATCCAGTGAAAAATCCCAGTGCCTGCTACAGCTCACTGACATTCTCAGGAGACCATGGGAGACTATTTCATGTAAAACAAACCACTGCATGATTCATTTCATCATTTCATTTCAAGTACAGGAAAAGATGCACTCTGATTTCTCAGAGTAGCATGCCCTTGAGTTCAGGTAGTGACAAAGTATTAAAACCACTTTGTATTGTTTCTGTCAAGTTTTATTTTTGTAGTTTGGTCTTTTGCCACCTAGATCTTCTGTGGTTTGTACTGCAGGCAGCAGAGCTAAGGTGGTACATCATATAACATCATATGGAGTTGCGTGTGATGCTCAGCACACCTCACTGGGTACAGCACACTGTTCAAAGGAGGAGGTATAGTATGACAAATTATGTATATATATCACTAGATGTGTGCATGAACAGGTAGAACTGTGGGATTCATCTGATGCTTTTTGAAAGAGTAGCTGTTTGAGGAAACAATTTTTCTCCCTCTAATGAAATCAAAATGAATATTGAGAAGAAAAAAATCACTCACAAAACAAACAGGAAACAATTCATACTTTTCTTGAGCTGGACAGTTAACCAAGAGAAAGGAGTGTGGTACATTTTTCAACTTCTGAAGCACCTTGTGGAATGGATATAAAACAGATGGGAAAAAAAAGAAAGATAATTTGTTTTAAATCAGTTAGTCTTCTCATGAATGTTCAGCTGTGGAGTGTCATTTTGTTAAAAAGGTATCAGCAAAACAGGCCACCACAAAAACAAAACAAAAAGAACTGTTTAGGGTATCTTAGGTTTTCAGTCTATTTGTGGCTTTTTGTTTTGTTTTGTTTTGTTTTGTTTTGTTTTTTCCCCATGAGAAGGCTTTTTCTTGCTGCTCTTGATGAGTTACTGGTTAAGAACCAAAAGCATGCTAAGACAAGACTCAAAACTTCTGAGCCTCTGTTGCATAGTAATTGTCTCATCCTGTAAATTGGATCTAATACATTTGCATCTTGGAACAGGTAGTATTTTATGACTACTTTGACAAGTACAGATGACTGATGCTGTAATAAGAGGGGAACCCTGAACTCTAGGACATTAACAAAACTCTTATTGCCATAAACTTAAATAGTCCCTGGTGGTCTAAGTTTTCAGGTCAAATTACCGTTAGCTGTCATTTGCTTCCAAAATAAAAAAAGTAAGCTGACAAAAAAAAGGAATTAAAAATGTCACAGAATAACACAGAATCACAGAATTGTGATGGTTGGAAAAGACCTCTAAAATCACTGCCTCCTACCATCAACTGAAAAAAAACCAAACCATCCAAACAAACCAAACACCTCACCATGCCACTAGAGCATGCCCTAAGTTTTCACCTACACTTTTTTTAATACCTTCAGGGATGGTGACTCCACCACCTCCCTGGGCAGCCCATTCCAGTGCCTGACTACTCTTTCAGTAAATAAATTCTTCTGAATATCTCACCTAAATTTCTTCTGGTGCAACTTCAGGCCATTTCCTCTAGTCCTGTCATTGAAGACAGAACTTGAGGGCTTCCCACTGCACTGAAATCACCTTTCAGGTCTTTACTTTTTAACATTTCCTGTTTCTCTTCTTTTATGCCCAGAGAAGTCTTTGCTTGACATAGCTAAAGATTATATTCACATCACTGCATAGCTCTTGTAAAATTTGCTTCTAATTTCTTCCTGTCTACAGAGAAACCTCTCTCACACAAGCTTCTTGATGCATCCACCTGGGCTAACTGGCTAGACTGGGTTCTGCTCTCTCTTGTACTGACAGACCACCATTAAGATAGCACTCAGATCTAATAGATGCCAGCAAGATACAGAGATCCCAATATTTCACAATGAATTGGGAATGAAAGGTAGGTGAGATCTTTATCAGTGGACTTCAGGCATTTCAAGTCAGCAGGCACCCATGGCTGTGTCCTAGCTGCATTCACATTCTACCATCAGTCTTCTTCATACAAGATTTCTATGCAGTCTGATTTCCAAGAAATGAAATCCACATGTATGCTCTAGAGATGAATCAAGGTTTGCTGCAGAAGTCACAGTGGGACTGATATCCTGGGCGTGTATTTAGGCAAACTCCAGCAATGTAACATAGACTAATCCACAAAGCATTCTCAGTGTGCAATTGGCACACAGAGTATGTCCCCACAGAATACCAAAGTATTGCATGTGCAATATTAGCGAGGGTATTGGGGTATGGTCTTGCAGCATAAACACTCTCATACAGCAGAGAGAGACTAATTTGGCTGTTAAAGCCTGAAAACCAGCAACCCATGTTACCTCTGTAATGAACACTTATGGTTAAAAGGATTCAAAGGACACATTTGTTGTCATATTGTTATTGTTTTCTTTTCCTTTTGAAGAGAGAAAAGAAAGAATTTATGGCAAATTGAGATCTTGCAGTTGAAGTCTGATCCTATATCCTGTTGGATAAAGCAAAATAAATGAACATAAACAAGAAGAGAAAAGAACAGTAAAGATATATATCACAGTCTGTGATATGAAAGAGAGGTTTTGCTTCTGGGGCTGTTTTTTGTTTCTGACTTTGCTGTGGGACAAGGATCATGAACATCAGGGTCTGACACACTTGATGGTTTGCTAGACTGTACCAACAGTGCTTCCTTCTCCTTTGGTCACAGGTTAGAAACACTGGAAAAGGTGAATTTGATTCTAAGAATATTAACTGAATATTAACTACCTCTTGGTAGGTGTATAGTGTCTCTGTTTAAGTCTCAGGGAAAACCCACATGAAACACAGAGCAGGATTAGCTCCCTTCTTCCCTCCCTCTCAGGGGAGGATATAAAGGGGGGTAAGGAAAAAAGAGAAAATTGCCTCACCCAACATTGGAAGTTAAGACTATAACAATTTTAAATAACAGGAGTAAAACAGAGAAAGGAATATTAAGGGCAGAAGGATACAAAACTATACACAAAACTTGCTCTGGGATGGAGATGAACTAGCCAGTGCACGTGGAGTCAGGACCAGCCATGCTGAGATGCTGTCCCATCTCCCAGGGCCCTGGAAGGAAGAAACACCCTGGATTCCCTCTCTCCTTGTTATATGGACTGTGACAGGGAAGGGGGAGGGAATAGCAGCTGCCCTCTGACTCCTCAGAATTCTAGGGTTACCAGCTGTCAACCCCGTTAGTCTGTTCACCCTTAAACCACAACAAATAGAAACACATGGCTGAAGTAAAATTGTGGAAAAGATAATATTACAGGTGATACTTAATGTTTAGTGCAAGCAATGGATATGTTGCAGCACCTAGTTCCCTTCCTCTGTTCTTTTCTAGTCAGGATACATGTCATGACCTGCTTGATAAAGTCATAGTAGTGTTGTGGAAGATCTCAGAAATCTGGGAGAAAAGAACTGTAGATAATAAGTTACTTCTTCCAGCTTGATTCAGTCCCACTAAGTGTCAAACCACAGTCTCGGGCAGGATGCCAGTCTCACCTTATTGTAGTAAAAAGAATTTCAATAATTCCAGCTGTAAATATTTTCTCCATTTATAGAATCTTTCAGTTCATTATTGTGCCAGCCCTTGACATTACCAAGGGTTTGGATGATCATTGATGATAATTTTCTTACTCTGAAAGAGCATTTTATCTGGACTGCTGCTATAAATCCTTTCCACACAACATACAGGTTAATCTAGACTTTCACAGCTTTAGGTACCCTAAGGTTTTATCACCAGTGCAAAAAGTTAGCTCATAAATGTACATTCAGATGATCTGTTGAGCAATACAGGACATCAGATCAGCAGAGTGGCTGAATTACTAGTGGTGGGCTTCCAGTGACACAAGGGCTGTACCCTTGTACTGCTTTCTGCATTAGTGCTGCCTTTGAGCTCACTGTGGCACTACACTTACAGAAGAATTTTTTCAAGGGGAAGGAGAATGAGCTTTGAGATATCTCAGCTTCCAGTTGGAGTAGTTGGCAAAGCCTCAGCCTTTGTACTAGGTGCTAAGAAAAGGGGAGGAGAAACACAGTTTAACAGTTGGTAAAGGTCATAGTCACAACACTTCTCCAGGTCAGGTTTGCTGTTAAATCAGGGAAATTGTGTCTCACTTTGGAGGTGAGAATCCAAGTCTTCTTCAGACTTGTCTTGCAGACTGAGAAGCTTTTACTGCTGTGAATTAACATATGATCATCTGAGCTAAGGAGTTACAGGAGTAATGAGTGCTAATACCATTTACTTCTGTCCTTTGAGTGACACTGTCTATGAATTCTGCTGTGCTTGAAAAACCATGCAAGCCACTTAAGTGGACTTTTGGGTTTCTGATAGCGTTATTACTAAGTAGGTTGGTACTAGAATACGCATTAGATATAGCAGGACTGATCTCTGATTTAGTAGGAGAAAGAAACAAGATGTCAATGTATCACATATTAATAAAAAAAGGGGAGGAGACTGGGCAGAAGAACAGATATAATCTATATACAACCTGTAATGTGGTTTTGTAAATGAAAGATACAAATGTAAGTATTGAAACACACATTATGTCAAATGCCAGCAGATGTGGTTCATGAATACATTGTTAAGTGTTCTGTTTTGTCAGACCAAGCCAAACTTATTGTTATACAATCAAATGGATTTTTGTGCATAGATATTTCTAAGCATCTCTTAAGAAGTGGCTGTAATTGTCTTTTGTAGAGTAAGAAGTGAGATGAATTGCGACAGCATTCACAAGGAGGAAAGAGAGGTTAGAATGAAGCTGAATTGGCAACCCTGATTTTTATTTATGCTATCTTTACAAATGCATGAGTCTACTAAAACAAGAAGGAAGCTAAGCTGAATTTGAAACTAACATATGGTTCATTGTTTGCCTATCCAAATGAAGTTGGAGTGGAGCTTCAACTTGTCAGATTATGTTATAGAGGACATCCAAGATTCTATTATATTCTTATTAGCTGTCCAGAACTTAATGAGCTCAATAGAGATAGATTGCTTAATATGGCCCCTCAAAGTGTATTTTTTGTGTCAGGAGATGGGGAAGTAATTTGACCAATGTTGCTGTCCAGGAGTTCAATTTTTTAATCACCCAGATGTATGAAAAAAACCTTTCTCAGGAACATCTACAGGAGTCAGAATTTCTCAGTTATATCATTTATATACTTTCAGTAATTGCTCTCCATTTGCTGGGTCATGGGAACTGACATTTAACTTTGAAGTGAAATGAATAACAATGAATTCACCTCTAATAGTTTCCTGGTTACTCTGACCTTGCAAAAATTACATTGTGATTTATTTTTTGTTGTATGACTTTATCTGTTGTCTTACTATATACCTATATTGGGAAGAATACAAAATAAAAGCCAGATAGAAATAAGTAAAATATTACATCTATTCTACACAGATCACTAATATGATCTTTGTAAACTGCTCATACTCTGGTGAGAAGTGCTTCAGTTTATCAACGTATGAAATGGTATGTACCTGAACTCACTCTGTGGGCCCTTCATGAAACTTGGTGAGCCCACCCAATTTGAGATTGTGGGCAAATGTGAATTATGACATCAGCAATTTGTATCCAAAATTGTGCACACATTTCTCCTTGTGTGATAAAAAATAGACTTTCCTGGAATCAAGGAGTCTCTGGTTACTTAGAAACAGTAAAAAAACCCCAACCTCCAGAACTCAATCACCAAAACATGCTGAATTACATTTAGCATGATATTGATTATGAGAATAAACTACTGAAATGATAATTTACAGTATTTTTAAGTATTTTGCTATTCCAGTGAAAAGCACAAATCTGATAAACCCAAATCCTTGGAACACATGCAATTTGGAACTGCATAAATTTTTATGTAGTTATCCTTTGTTTTAATGATGACAGAGAAAATCAACAATTGTATGTAGATAAAGATTAAATTTAGCCCTAAATTCACTAACTGAAACTGAAATTTAATACAGTGGTATTAATTACCTTTAAAGCTCCCAACAGACAGTAATATGATAGTCAGCTGATTTTCTGGAATGCAATCATTTAGAGGTGGGAATAGGTCTGTTTAACCCAGCAACAGATGATAAAACAAGGGGAAATGTATTCAAGATGCTCCAGGAGAGGTTTTGCTTGATTATTATGAACTTCTTTGCTGAGTGGGTTATCAGGCATTGTAATGGGTTGCCCGGGGCAGTGGTGGAGTCCCCATCTCTAGAGGTGTTTAAGAGCTGATTAGATGGGGTGCTTAGGGATATGGTTTAAGGGACAGACTTAGTAGTGTTAGGTTGATGATTGGACTAGATGCTTGTACAGGTCTTTTCTAATCTAGACATTTCTAAATTGCCAGACTGCAGCAGATATGGCACAAGTCATTAATAGTATAAAATAGCAGACCAGCTGACCTGCCGGTGTAAACCAGCAGACTAACACATAATTCCCTGTCAAAGCTGCTGTCTGATTTTCATTTCTATTAAATTTTATATCATGAAAATCACACATCTATGATGAGCTATGTCTCTGCATTTCTTCCATTTTTCTGTGAACACAAGGATGGCACATGTGGAACATGAATTTTCAAAGGTTAGTGCCATTTTCACAAACTCATCATTACCCTCTACTTCCATCGTGGCAACTATTCTCAGATCATTCTTATCCTACTCAGGATCCCACGTAGTGTCCTGCATGCAGCTCTGAAGCCCCCAGCACAAGATGCACATGGATCTGTTGGAGTGGGTCCAGAGGAGGCCACAAAAATGACCCAAGGGCTGAAATCCCTCTGCTGTCAGGATAGGCTGGGAGAGGTGAGGTTGTTCAGCTTGGGGAAGAGAAGGCTCCAGAGGCAACTTACTGCAGTCTTCCAGTATCTGAAGGGGGCTTACAGGAAAGCTGTGGAGGGACATTTCCAAGGGCTTGTGGTGCTAGAATGAGGGGGGATGGCTTCAAACTAGAAAAGGGGAGTTTTAGATTAGAAATTGGGAAGTAGTTCTTTGCTCTGAGCGTGGTGAGACACTAGAACAGGTTGCCCAGGGAAGCTGTGGATGCTCCATCACTGGGTGTGTTCAAGACCAGGTTGGATGGGGCTTTGAGTAATCTGGTCTAGTGGGAGGTGTCCCTGCCCATTGCAAGGGGGTTTAAACTAGATGATCTTTAAGGTCCCTTCCGGCCCAAACCATGCTATGATTCTATTTCATGGCAAGCCATTTTGGACAGATGCTGCTAAAATTCTGGAGAGACCTATATTTTTAGACACATTCTCCACTCTGAACCTGAAAGTATGAAAACTAAGCACCACTCACATATAAGATTCTAATTAACACCTTCATCCTCTTTGATTCATTTGTTTCTGAAAACCTGGTATGCTAGAGAAAGATATTAGTGAAACCTCACTGAAATATTTGGAAGTGATTGTCACAGGCAGAATGATAACAGTTTTATGTACAATTGCTGTGTACACCTGAGTGGAAGGTTAACTTCAAACTACAGCCAAAGCCCATGGCTTCTCTGTGTAATGTGATAAATTTCTGCTTTCCACAGGAGATACATCCTCTTTAATCTCATGTTAAATGTCTTATTTTATTTAAAACTGAGATTAATCCTTTTTGCTTCTTTTAAGCACTTCATCATAAGAGAGTGCTTGACTTGTGACATTGATATAACTTTAAAAAAAATGACTGCATGCAGAAGACAAGAATAACCAAATGGCTAATCTTTGTAATCTATGCTAGAAACTTTAAAACTGTTTACCAGTTAGGGAGTTTAAGACTTGAAAGCTATTCTGCTTGTCAAACTCTTCCTTTTTTTTTTTTTATGACCTTTGTATTTTTTCTATGGCCCAGCAAAGACCATAGTTGTCATATTGTACAGCACACAAAATCAGGCCCCCAAAAATATACCTCTGTGGCAATGGCTGGGGTTAAGCAATGCATCTTTGGAAAAAAGCATAACATTTCACTATGCACTTATGATAATTATCCACTGGAACAAAGTCCTTATGTGTCATCTAAGAGGCCCTAAGAAGTGATAAGGTGTCCAACAGATAACTGTCAAAACTCAAGGTTCAACTGCTTCTTGTCAGAGTCTAATTTTCTCTTACATTATCTGTTATACTATCTAATCAAGCACTAATGGCACGGAAAGTGCTCCCCACACACGCTTAAAGGGCTTTGTGTCCTCTCTAGACATTCATAGGAGAGCTTTCAAGCCTTATTTCACACGTATTTGCTATTTCCCCAAACCATTTGTCTTCTATCAGATTAAATCTTTTGATTTTTGACAATTGAGATGAAAGATTGAACCTGTTACCCAGTTACTTTTACTTTTTGTTGGAATGTTAGTTTTCTGTTTTCCTGAAATAGCTATTACTGACAGTAACAAGAGAAATATTTTTTGTTGGAGATTTTAGAGCTAGACTATTTTGACTGGCAACACAACAGCAGGAAAATCCCCAGATGGGATTAATATCTCATTCTGCTATGTACTTTGCAAACATAGCAAGATACAGTTCTTGCACCAAAGAGTTTCCAAACAAACCAAAACAAAAGGAAAAGAATGAAAGAAATGAAATCAAGGTGCTCTAATTTTAACAAAAGGGAGCTTTGAGGCAGAAAAATCAAAGACAGACTGAGATTTTTGCAAACATAAAACCATTGGTAATGAATGTTAAATGTTGATTGTAAAGATAGCTAACCTTAGAAATGTGGTACCAAGAAATTGAGAATTAGTTTTCAAGGTGGAAGCAACAACTTAAACTAATAATTGTAGTTATTTCTCATTTAGTTATTTGAATGTGTTTGGTGCTTAGAAAACCAGTGAGGATGACTTGACATTCTTCCTTTTTCAGATATGTGAAATATAAACTCTGGAGGAGAATTCAAACCTAATTTGTATAGACATGTGGAAAACAATAAAAGTCACAGAAAAAGAGAAAGAATGAAGGAGGTGATTATATCAAAAGGAAAAGAAATTACATAAGATAAGGGGAGAAAGAAAAATCACTTATGAATATGATTCCTTTTTTTTATTTTATTTTTATATAGATGTTTGCATATTATAGAAAACATCACAAATGATTTAGAAAATATAGTTTGTTTAGTCTGAAAAATACAACATTAATGGATTGGAAGTTCCTAAATTAAAAAGTAATAATAATAATTTTTTTTAAATCTCATTTTTATAAAGAGGAAAATAACTGCTTAATTTCCAAGGTTCAAAGAGAGGAAAAAAATACCAGTTTAATATACAACAAATATGATCTATCATATATATGAGAATGATATAGAATCTGTACTAAGAGACTTTTTTAAAAGAAAAGTTAAACAAGCATCTGTCTCGGTGGTTTGGGCATTATTGACACTGTCTGAAAAAAGTTATTGACTTGAGTTCTTCACAGCTCTCTGATTCTCTGATTGTATTTTTTTGCCAGAGAAAGGTACTTCGGGAAGAAAGGAAAAACTGAGGGCAATGGCAGCAGAAATGCTATCATAAAGGCTGGTCAGATATACCAGGGTAAATGCTTAGTTATACAGACGAAATGAAGTTTACATGGAGGAAACCAGCTTGACTGCTTTTTCTATAACAGTTTCCCAAGTGAAAATAAATGACAAAGGGTTTGTTTGAGACTGCAGCTTGGTCTTACAAATCTCAACTGAGTGCATGTTATGATACAACTAAATTTAAAACTATTTTACCATCATTTGCTTAACTCTTCTTTAAGTCTGACCAGAGCAGATGTAGAACTGTCATGCTGCACTGGGTTTGTGTCGTGACGTTGTGGTATCAGAGGGACTAGGGAGGTGGCTTCTGTGAGAAGATGCCAGATGTTTCCCCCATGTCTGATAGAGCCAATGCCAACTGGCTTCCAGATGGATCTGCTGCTGGACAAGGCCAAGCCCATCAGTAATGTTGGTAGCACATCTGTGATAACATATTTAAAAAGGGGAAAAATAACCTGCGCAATGGCAGGTGCATCTGAAGAGAACAGTGAGACTGTGTCAAAGAAATAACTCTCAAGGTCAGTGAAGAAGTTGGGGAATGAGGTGCTGCAGGCACCAGAGCAGAGATTCCCCTGCAGCCCATGGTGAGGACCATGGTGAGGTAGGCTGTGCTCCTGAAGTCCATGAAAGTTAATGGTAGAGCAGACACACACCTGCAGCCTGTGGAGGACCTCACACCAGAGCAGGTGGATGAACATAGGAGGCTGTGACCATGTGGAAAGTCCACACTGGAACAGGGTGCTGGTAGGACCAGTGACCCTGTAGAGAGCCCATCCTGGAGGACTTTGTCTTTCAGGTCATGTGACCCTGTGGAAGGATCACATGCTGAGGTAGTTCATGAAGAACTACAGGCTATGGGAAGGACCCACAATAGAGACATTCATGGAGGGCTGTCTCTTGTGTATGGGATCCTGTGCTGGAGGAAGAGAAGAGAGTGAGGAGGAAGGAGCAACAGAGGCAATATGTGATGAACTGACTGCAAGCCACCCCTTCCCTGTCATCTTCTGCTGTTCAAGGTGATGAGGTAGAGAAATTGGGAGGGAAATTCAGCCCAGGAAGAAGGGAGGGATAAGGAAATATGTTTTAAGATTTGGTTTCTCATTATCCTACTCTGTCATTTGATTGGTGATAAATTATTTTCCCCAAATCAAGTCTTTCCTTCCCGTGATAGTAATTGGTGAATAATTTCCTTGTCCTTATCTTAACCCACAGTCTTTTCACTGTGCTATTCTCCCCCTGGCCAGTTGAGGAGGGCAAATGATAGAGTGGCTTGGTGAGCACCCTGTGTCCAGCCAAGGTCAATTCACCACACATGCACAGAAGTCCCCTCAAGTAGCAAAAAATTCCTCTTCTGACAGGGATGTCAGAGCTGAGCTCTTAAACTAATTAATCCTTTGCAGAACTCAGAAGAGGTGTCTTCAGGAGACTATTACTAATTAGTTAACATGAGTCATAACTACAGTGACTAAAAGTTTAGTATTTCTGGATATGTGGGAATCTTCAAATGAAAGTCTGCCAGTTTAGAAGTCTGAAAGTATATTCTACCAAGCTTTTTAAAATAAATTCAGTGTTAGACTAATGGTAATGAAATGCTTTTATTATTTCTGCAAAGTTGAAAACAGGTCATTTCTACAGGTTGAAAACTTGAGACAGTTTGGGATCACATAGTGATCCATTTTGAAATGCTGGGGGTGCATTAATTTCCAAGGTGGTTGTCAGAAAGGCCTCAAAGTTTTGCATAGTGCTGAGGCAACAGTGATCTTAGCCTTACTGTATTTCTCTGACTAATATGACTCTGAAGGAGATCTTAAGGACCAGAAAAGATATGGAAATAATCGGTGAGTTGTAAGGAAAAATCATATTCAAACACAGTACACCTCCAGAGAAAGAGTGTTGGCTGCAGAGTTTAGTAGTCAGCTGCAAGTTATGTTTCATCTGAATTGAGTAGGAAAAAACCAGTTAACATGAAAGAATGTATGTCTGATAATCATATGACCAGTTTGAAGGTCCTTTTGTTTCGTTCTGTGGATTCCTGTATCTGTATGCTGCTGAGTAGATAGTTAGAATTTTGATTACAGAATAAAGCATCTACAGAAAGTGTTGTATGCAAATGCTAGAGAGCATGGGTCAAAGCTTTATGCTTTCTGGGACTGCCTAGCATATTAACAGGTCTAGGGAAAAAATGACTGTGGTTAAAAATTAATAGGACACTGACAAGTATGATTTAAATCTATCCAAATCTAAATCAGTCAGCCCTAGTAAAATCTTCAAATACTTAAGAGACAAAACTCATAGCCAGTGGTGTCAAAAAGTGATATATAGGATCGAGAAATTAATCTGCATTTCTCTCACACAGCAGTTCTGTCCTTGTGTGAAAAGTAAGTGAGAGATTTTGCTGCCCTTGTGTCTTTTATTTAACCTCCATTAGCACTGCATGTAGTAAAATGCTACTCTGTTAAATAAACATTCCTTTTTTGAAAAACAAATTAGAGAGCAAATAATATGTTAAGAGCTGACTGAATTCTTCCTCTCCGTTTAGTAGAGAAACATCTCCTTTTCTCCTCTGTCAAGCATTTGTTCCTTTACACTTCATTTTATTCGTCGTGAAGTCAGATATGATATTTCCAGACACTGGACTAACTGCAAACTGATTGCTTTCTCTGTCTGGCATTTATGGTATAGCTGGATCATCTAAATACCATTGTACTGCTTCTACTTACTAAGTAGGTGACAGAAACTTCCATAGTTAGAGCACAGCAAAGAGGTTATTGTTATTTACAGAGAAAATGTTTGGAAGTTTTGAAAATGTTTCCCCTACTCAGCTGCTGTCCATATGTTAATCAATCATCTGACCTTATGTAATACAGCAAACCAATCTTGATTCAATTACTAATGAAAATTCTTTCAAACTACTCAGCCCCTGCTGTATGTGAAAAACCATTGATGTCATGTGTAATAGAAAGATTGCAGTGATAAATCAGACTGTGGAATGAATGGCAACATCCATATCTGTCTCTAGATCCAAAATGTCATCTATTTTGTTATTTTCTTTATAGTAGCAGACTCTATGTGCTAGCTGTTTTGCTTTCAAGAAGGACAGATGAAGATCCTGTTTAAATGAATTCAAGTCAAGTAGGACAGGCTATTGAAAAAAAGATTGAGGAGAAAAGGAATGGTAGATGAGTCATACAAGTATCAGCTGGACACTTTACTGCAGAAGTGGGTCATTTTATCAGAAATTTAAAGGTGAAATGGGGAGACGTGTTTACTGATAACTTCAGACCACTTCAGTTGCTTTAGCAGTTCGTGTTACTGGCTGATTCGTGGTAATATTAACCTGTAATCATAGCCCATTCCCAATTGCTGTGTTCCTATTCAACAATCAAAAACCAGGAATCACTGGTTTCTCTCGGAGCCTCAGACAGGTGTATTTCAATTCTACCCTGGCTTAGACATGTTTTTCAGTTGCATCCACAGCTACATTAGAGATTTGCTTCAGAGCAGTAGCACAGTTTTGAAGGATCTCAACTACTTACATTTTGCCTGCTTTGGTTTGGTTAGCAGAGTGATTTTGGTATTGAGGAAGCACACTTCTGTGAGAAGCAACTAAATGCGAAATTCCTTTCCACACGGGCGATTAATGTTTGCTGTCCCCTTATGGAGACCAGAGGGTAATAAGTAATGACCAATCATCGAGGCAGATTTGAAATATCCAGTGGGGGTGTATAATCCAAAGGACCAGAATAAGTCTGTCTAAAATACACACTTGAATCTCTCCGAATTGCTTTCTAACATAAGCTTATACTTTCTGTGTCCAATGTGGCTTCAGATGGCTTCATTTTTCTTGTTCACCTAATGCATAAATTAAATTAATAGTGTTTAATGAAGAAGGAAAGATAGCAAAGATGTACAATTTACTCATCTAAAGTTCTTCAAGAACTTTGGACTTTAGCCCTGTAAAATGGCAAATCATTACCATATGAAACAAATGCCTAGTTCTCTTGAAATCTAATAAGGTAAATAACTTAAATATTTTAACATTAAGTATTCAAAAGCACTTAGTATTGCTAAATAAAGAAACCAATAACAAGAAGGAAAGAACTGCAATGCCTATGGCAATTCCAGGGCTAAGCAAAGAACTAGTGTTCAAATGCCATTATAAAGAGAAATAATATTTGCATTTTTACTGTTTCTTTTGTTGAACATTGTAGTTGAAAGGAGTGAATCTATCAGTGTTAGATATCTAATTTAGAAATTTAATTTAAATTGGTTTCTTTTTCCTTTTCAATTCATCCATTTTAATTGGATTTTATAATAGCATAAGCATATATGAAGAAAAAAAAGTAAAAATAGGTAATTATATGCACAATTATTTTTAAAATACAGTATCAGTAGCAAGGATGAGAAAAGTACTCATACACTATTATAGTGTCAAAGTATAGAACACATTAGGAACAATGAAGGATTAATATTAGTGAACAAAATGTACTTTGTTAACATTATAGATAACAAAGATAGATAGATACGGAGTGTATATATATGTGGTTACTAAAGAAACTGAAATGCAGGTTGCCTTCTTGCTCCCTTTCCTAAATTTTACAGTGAGCACAGCATCACTGTGTTGCAGCTCTTCCCCTTTACCCGCTGCAGATTCACACGAGAGGTGCTGAACTGGCAGCCTCGAGTTCCAGAGACAAAGGAACTGTTTTAGCTTGACCTGAAAAGCCAATACATATGGTGTTGTCAGAGAAAAGATGTTGCCAAAGTGTGTCACATTTACAGAAGATCATCTATACTGACCTGATTTGAGCAATCTCATGAGCACTATAAGCCCCAGATGAGATTATTAGGCATTTCTGGTGTTATAGTCAAAGAAAATTCTTGATTTTCCATAGACTGAATAAAAACCACTATTTAGGAGTACATGGAACCTTTAGATATTCTAGGGAAATAGAGAGGAGGCTGAAGAAAAGAAATATAAACCATTAGTATAGAGGAAATGTAATGAGGACTAGCTTAAAGCCAGAAACTTGCACTCTTCACTTCTATACTGTTACCTGACTTCCAGTACAGGATAATTATTTTCTCTAGACATCAGTCTCTACCAGAAAAACACTGAATTTTTATGTCTGAAAATGCAGTTTTCTTTTTCAGTTATTCTACAGCTTGGCCCAAACAAATGCTCTGAACTATGTAATTTGTGATACTTCCTTGTAGTCACACAATTATAATTTTCATCTGAGGATTAAAATAAAGAAAAACTTTAAAGATCACATTGATTTCTAAAGATATTCAACTTAGGATTTGTTATCATATAATACCAAACCCAAGAGTTTAAAATTCCTCAACATAGCTATGCTGTTAAACTGTATTAAGAGTATGGATTTACTGTAGGTCTTTTTTTTTTCCCTACAAGTCATATATTTTTTTCCGAGAAGTATATTGACTTAAAAGAGAATAAAAGTAAAATCTTTCAGAAAGTTATCACTTCCTGAAGGCTACTTAGAACACTAAATTCTTCTAGATTGGTATAAATTTTGTGGAGTTAAAGATCAAAAGTATTTCCTTACAGAACATTTTCCCCGATAGTTATAGAAGCAAAAGAATCTCTTCTGTTTTGTAAAGGGTTTGCTTAGCTGATCCAAATAACCTACTCACAGTATCCCAAGGGAGAACACTAATTATATAGTAATGTAAATATGTTGTTCCATCAAATAGGAAAAGAAGACTCTTACCACACACATAAATCTCTAAATAGAATTCAGCATGTTCTTCCTTTCTTTGTAATCAGATAATATTTAACTATTTTAGTCACTTGGGGTCTTTTCGAGTTGTAGTGTCATTTTCATAGAATCAAAAATATTTTATCATCATCTCAGCTTCCTTGTAGCATAGACATTTTGACTTAAAGATTTTGTATTATTATTTTAATTCAGTAATCAGACTGAGACTAGGAAAAATAAAATGAAGGAACATTAGAGGCACCAGGGCTTTTTTTTTTTTAGATTTTCTGAAATTACAGGCCAGATGCTTTCAGATCAATGTTTTACCCCTGCTTTTTTGGCATATACCATTGTTTCTATAGAGGTGTTATCAACATCTCACTCACTTCCCTTTCAGGCCCCCGATAATTCAGTCTGTGAAAGAAAAGTAGTTGTCAGTCTTGGCATTGTCTCTCAGGACTGAGATACCATGTCAGATGAAGTAGAGGGTGATGAAATTTCAGAGCTGTGAGTAGTTTTTTTTAGAAGCCCATGGAGTTCTGCTAGCTCCTGTGAGGCTTGAGAAAAGCAAAAAGAGTGCCTAGGAGATAGGAGGTATAGAAATGGAGATCAGTCAAGCAGCTTTATTAATTTCCTAGAAAAATACTGTAAAGGGATAGTAAGACAATTTGTAGGTACTTAGAAGATAACAAAATGGTGAATAACAGCCATTGTGGACTTATCCAGTGTGATTTCTACCAAAACAAGATAGGTTGGCTTTTTTTATAGTAGGGTACATGATTTTATGAGAAGAGAAGAAACAGTCATACTCCTGTTTTCATATGAATCCATTGCCATATATCTTCATTTTTTGAGTGGTTTTCTTTTGTTTTGTCTCATGTAGCATTCTTAAAAGTTTGTTAATGGAAACACCATTTGCATAATATTGATATAGAATCGGTGCAAAATCTGAATATAAAGAATAACTTTGAATAGTTTATTTTCAGAATACAAAGTTGTATGACGTTTGTCCCTGTGCGGTGCTTATCTATTTTTATGAATATACATTAGAATACAGAGTATATGCATTAAATCTGCCAGTAACTAAGGTCAAAGGGATTGTCACTATGTTAGGATATGCAAATAAAGTTCCAAATGATCTTGGTACAGAAAAGAGATGACTCTCCAGAAAAAAAAAACATCATTTGGTAGGAGGATGTGTAAGGTGTCATTATTAAGTAAGAATAATCTAGCATACAACTAGAGGATGGGGGAGAACTAACTGAAATGGCACTACAAAAATGAATTTGGGAACTGCAGTGGATCAAAACCTGAATTTTATTTAAAAAGTTATAAAGAAATAAAATTTCATGCTGGGGATATAAAAACATAAGTAGCATCTCCAGAACCCCTGAATAAATCTTTTCACTTTCCTCAGCAGAGAAGAGAATTCCATCAGGGTTGTCTGAGTGGTACTATGCTTCTGTGACTTTAGTTAATAGGGTCCCTTAAGAAGTCTTAAGAGTAATTTTTCTGGTCAAATCAGACATTTCAACTGTTCCTCAATGTTGTTATAAAAAGCTTTCATGATGTTATTTCAGTTACCACGGTTTTATAGGCACTCCTATTCTTTTGTAGGTAGTTTTTTGTTGCAATAATTTTGTCTGCAGTGACCCAGCATTAGTTTTAGCTACAGTTTTGTCTCAGAGCTGGTACTCTCGTGAACTCGTTTTTTAGTGCCCTGTTCTCTCTTTCACTCTATTGCTGTTGAAATGCATGGTGAGAAATGTATTCTATCAAAAAGAATTCTTACAAGCAAAAGTTCATGCATGGATTTGTCTCAAAAATACTAATTAAAACTTACAAATTACTTTGTCACTGAACTTTAAATTCATGTTGTGGGGAAAATCTGCTTGCATATCCACAAGAATATTTTCTCATTATATAAAAATACCAGTGTACTGTTCTTTTGGTGTGGGCCTCAGGAAAGCAAAGGAACTTCATGGCATTTTATTATTGGTATTAAAGATGTATAAGATTTATTGTATATGTTCCCAGATCATATAATGAGGCACACTATTCTATTGCCTCTCAAGCCTTTGGATCTTCTAATAGCAGAACAGATGGAGTTGTTAACTCTCTGAGGATCTATGTAACACTTTTAATACTGCCTTTGAGTTTTCCCAGATATATATATATATTTATACACACTCAACCTCTTGCTACTTGTGCAACTTCTTGTCTTTGTCTCTTAAGAGAGACTGCTATTAAATCCTTCTCTGGCTTAGATAGGATTCAAGCCCACTATTTATGATACATACATAATCTTCATAACAAATTTATTTCCTTTCTGAAACAATTGGATGGCTGATGTCAAGAAGAGATGACACATGCCATATCTTTTTACTCATCAGAGCCCCTTGAAAACTTTCAAAGACAACTACTCTAACAAGGAATTGTTCTATAATCTTGATCTAATGAGATGAACTGTCTTCTGATTTAAAAAAAAATAAAAATCATATCCATAGATACTGATACATTTGCAATGGTAAAAAAGTGGGAAAATAAATAAATTGTCATATGGCTTGTGGCTACATTTATTTTAATTACCAAAAAAATGCCAAGGTTACCTTCTGCCTTAAGGTCAAATGTCAAATTTTTGGCACATTCGAGTAATCCCTCTTAGTCTCTAAAGCAGTGTGGCCACATGCAAAGTGTCTAATGAGGGTAATTTGTGGCCCATGCTACCTTCTCAAATACCTGTTACTTGAAAGTGTTGTTTGGTTCATGTTAATAATTTCAGTATTATTTATATAATTTTCATCTCTTGGAGATGATCAAGGTCCAGTACAAAGGCCTGTCCTCTCACACTAATTTGCTCTTCTGAGAGACTGAGATGGATTGCAATTTGTTTACCTGGTTGTGTATGGTACTAGAAATAATTTGCCTTTGACACGGAAGAGAATATTTGGATTTTGTTGAGTTGTTTAGTTAATAAATTCCTGACATGTTGATTTCCTGTTTTGGAATATGTTGACCTTGAAATGACGTGCAAGCTAGGTTTTTTTCACACCACAAGTTTTATTAAGATACTTTAATATCCCTTAAATAGAATAAGACTTCCCATTATATAGTGGATAGTATGTATGACTGTATATTGATTTAAATGAATACATAAATTGCATAGTTTGAATTGAATTATAGAGGAGCATTTTGGAACACTGGTCCCTTGTCACTTTGTCCTAGATATATCTTTAGCATCTGCTGCTTATTTGCTCTGCCAGGCCAAGGGCATCATGGATATGAAATGTGTCTTAAAGTGTTTCCTTTATATTTATGTTATTCTGCATTTCTACTGTTAAGAATTTCTAAATTTTTGTAGCAATCTTACTGTGGTAATTCACAACTGTAAAAGGTGTTACCTGGCCTGAACATAATCCCACTAAAATTTGAGAAATTCAACACTGCTGTGTTCAATCCTCTTTTCCAAAACATGTTGAACTCCCAACAGTTACTCTACTTTTTGTATTGCTGTTATTTGTGGAGACTGGATTGCAGACCTTGGAATATCCTCTAACATGGACACAAAATATACCTGAGCTACTTTAAAAGTTTTATTCTTTTACCTTCAGAAAACTAGTTCTTTTAATGGCATTTTGACAAAGCTAATATGTTTTAAGTAAAGGGCAAGAGAGAAAGGAAATCTTTTTATTAGTATTTAATTTAAACATTCCTCCAGGAACTGAAAGGCTGCACAAATGTGGCATTCTGTTTCTATAGTGAATTCTATAGCAATACAGTTAGGCTCATAGTTGAAGTGCTCTCTAAACATTTTTTTTTTTATCCTCAAACTCGAAGATGCTACTGTTGTCTCTTCTAATATCCTGAAGATAAAAAAAAGCAGAGGGATTCCTTTTTTATTTTATTTATTTTTAGTGTTTTTTTTTTTTTTTAAAGGAATTTAAATAAAA
>VWZY01003617.1:242007-272015 GCA_013399075.1 Chloroceryle aenea | reverse complement strand
AAATTATATGAAATCATAAATATTTAAAAATATATATATATAAAAAAAAAGAAATTATGCCAGTGTTCCTTGTTGTCCTGTCTAATTAGATTTGTATGCCTTTGCAGTGAAAATCCAGACTTACAGGTGGGTCCAACTTATAACTAAAGTTTAATAAGAACTGAGAAGCTTCAAATCAATGCTGAACATGGTTGAAATAGTCTGTATTTTCTTCAAACCAGTGAAACTGCCACTGTCCACCAGAACAGCAAACACTGGACTCACTGGGATTTCTTTTGTCAAAGAAATCTTTTTTGTTCTTTGAAAATGCAGTTTAAGTAGCTACATTTCATTCGATGCATTCAGTATTTTCCTAGTAAGTGTATATGTCTGGGTGATCTCTGAGGTTTTTGTTTTTGTTGTCCTAGCAAAAGTTAATTGAAGAATTTTAATTTAAGCCTAGCCAACCATATTCAAATAGTTAAAACTGAGTATGTTGTACACTTGAAGTGATGTGTTTCTTCTCTTCCTTTCTGCAATATGCACATATTGCTATTCAGCTTCATTTCACACCTTCAGAATAGAGAAATCTGATTACTTTTCTCTTTGTTATTAGTGTATAAACATTCCGTCAAACAGAAAGATTCCTAACAACCCAGTGTAGCCCTTTGCACTCTACCTGCCCGAACAGAGATCTGCCACTTGAAGAAGTCATCTATTATTGTCACAAACATATGCACATTCCCTGAGAATGCTGAGATGAGCACTGCTGCTCATCTGAATCCCATATTGGAGTTTCTAGACACCTCTTTAAAAATATTTCCTTTTAAAAGGATACACAAATGTAGAATTCTAATATTTGTGACCCATCAGCTAGTGAAATCAAGCATAGAAAGAAACAGGGTTCTTTTCCCCCACTGCCACGGGGGGACATGTTATACATTTTAACTTTAGAAAATATTTACAATAATAAAATCAGAATTGTCTCATTCTTCCGGGTCCATGAATTCTGTAGATTTGGACTATGTTTAACATCTTACAGGAAAGGTTCAATTACCCAGAACAACTGGTGGTTTTGACACTGGCCAGCTAACCTCAGATTTCCCAGTTCCTGGGCAAGTGTTCCAGCAATCCACCTAATGTTTGGAGAGCATATGGCAGCACCATCAAGACAAGCAGATTTCAAGAAAACAGTACTCCTTCTTTTTCTGTATAATAATAACATGAAAATGCATTATATAGTTTCAGGTTTTGAGTCTTCTTTTATAAATGTATGTGGGGATGAAATTAAACTTCTGACCACCTATAAATTAAGAATCTGGCCTAAGGAGGTAATAGAATCATAGAATAATGGAATGGTAGAGACTGGAAGGGACCTCTGGAGATCACTGAGTCCAATGGAGAAAGATACTCCACCACCCCTCTGGGCAGCCTGTTCCAGGACTCTGCCATCCTCACAGGAAAGAAGTTTTTCCTCATGTTGAGATGGAACTTCCTGTGTTCCAGTTTGTTTCCATTGACCCTCATCCTAGCACTGAAAAGAGACTGTCCTCTTCTACTTGATACCACACCTTCAGATATTTGTAAACATTAATAAGATCCCCTCTCAGTATTCTCCAGAAGGCCATCAGACTTTTCATAGTGAATGAAAGTTAAATGCCATCAGAAATCAGTCTATCCAGTCTTAAAATGGGAGGTTAAAATAGATGGAATGAATGATCAACTATAAATTTTTATCTCTCTCCAAGACAGAATACAGACAATGAATTTTGTTCAGTGTTTAGAAATCTTAAGTTAAGACAGATGTGTCTCACTTTTACAGGGACTGAATGAATAACATTAACATGTACTTTAGAGTACCGGGTGGGGTGATATACATGAAAATTTTTTTAGAGATTTGCATAACATATAATATTTTTTTCCCCTAAATTTCCCTCTTCCTTATGATTTCAAGATAAAACTGTACAGTCTAAAGCTGCTGAAGTGTGTGGTCACTTGGAGACTACTGCAGACTGCATAAGACTACTGTCATGTACTCAGTGTTTTTCATCTTAATTGGTGATCAAAGAAAATTTGATTTCTTGAATAAGAATATTTTCTTCATTGTGGCTAACAAAAGGTATATAATTTTCAGGAGTAGGTTTCTGCTCTGCGTCTAGAATAAATGAATCTGCCTCAGTCTCAGTTATCTCTGTTAAGTTTATGGGTTTTATTATATACGAGTACTACAAAATCTTTTAATTGTCATCTGGAACTGAATTCTCTGTGTTAACTAAAAACTTCAGATGTTTCAGCTTTACAAAACCTGTGATTTGAATCTACAGTGTTGCATGATCAGCATTTCTAACAGTTACATGCTAGCCAATAAGGAATCATCTACAAGAACACTTTGTCTTCTGTATCATCAGACTGTTTTATAGGCTCCGTGTCACAAAGTGATGCTGTGTGCTTTTCAGACTGTCAGTACTTGTTTTGATTGGGAAGTGGATTTTGCCACAATGTCTGTCAGAGCCAATGGTTAGCTGAAACTCTTTGAACTCCTAATACTCCTTTAGTGTCAATTGCTTAAGTGAAAACTTAGAAAAGGCAACTGCTATTGCAAGCATCTTTTTGACACATGTAACATATTTATTGACATATCTGAAAAGAAATTTTTGTACTCTGGATTTAAGTGCTATCAGGTTTTCCTTTAAGAGTGTCTGCTTTTTGTTTGTGTATCAAACTTACTGCTTAGCGAAGAAATTATTAGCATATCTATGTTACTGTAAAATCTTTCTTTCCCATTGTACTCAAGCAGAAGCTCCATTTCTAGGATTTCACATGCAAGGGCAACTGATTGACTCTTCTTTTCTGATAAAACACATATCAAGTGATGAGGGACACTCAATGCTACATTTTTTTTTTTCTGCAAAATTTTCTAGAAAGCTGATTGCCACTAGCTACATTCATATGAGAAATTTAAACAGGAAAAATACACAGACTCGGGTATTGGATATTAGTTATCTACACAATTAAATCATCCTTTGTCTAGTTTTAGCTTATTCTGGACAGTGCTCATGTGAATAATTCCTAGGCTTGCTTTGAAACATAAAATAGATCAGAGACTATATACAACAGGTAATTCGGATGGTGCTTTTGGACACAGAAAACAATAATGACATAATTATGCCATCCTAGTTGAAATCTGGGCCTGCACAGTTCAGGTTTGCTTAAGGGTTTGATTTGGTTACCTACAGACAGATGTTTGCTGCCACCTGAGATGCTCTAGCAAACTGTGTCTTATCCTCAATGTTCTCTCTAAAAGGACATGGATCTCCCCTAGGTTCTCTGCTGTATCTGTGAGCAGTCTGTAGATATTTCACATAAATTAGTGTACCTCAAATGATACTAGATATTTATGTGAAGCCAATTGAATCAAGACCTAGATGTGCTCTTTAGGGTGATCTGAAAAGTTGTCCAGTTTCTATTAAATGCATTATCAAAAGAATCTCATATGGCACGCAGAATCACAGAATGATAGGGGTTGAAAGGAACATCTGGAGATCGTTTAGTCCAGCCCCCCTGCCAAGGCAGACTGACCTGAGAAGGTCACACATTAATTTGTCCAAGCAGGTTTTGAATGTCTCCAGAGATAGAGACTCCACAACCTCCCTGGGCAGCCTGTTCCAGTGCTCTGTCACCCTCAAAGTAAAGAAGATCCTCTTCGTGTTTAGGTGGAACTACCTATGTTCAAGTTTGTTTCCATTACCCCTAGTCCTGTCACTGGGCACCTCTGCAAAAAGACTAATCCCATCCTCCTGATACCCATCCTATAAGTATTAAGCACTGATAGGATCCCCCTCAGTCTTCTCTTCTCCAGACTAAAAACATCCAACTCCCTTAGCCTTTCCTTGTAAGAGAGATGTTCTAGTCCCCTAATAATCTTTGTAGCCCTTTGCTTATCCTCTCTCATCAGTTTCCAGTCCTTCTTGAACCAAGGAGTGCAGAACTGGATACAGTACTCCAGGGCAGAGTAGAGGGGGAAAAGAATCTCCTCCAACCTGCTTGCCATGCTCTTCTTGATGCACCCCAGGATGCCATTTACCTTCTTGTCCACCAGGACTCTCAGGTCTTTTTCCACAGAGCTGTTTTCCATAAGGTCAGCCCCTAACCTGTACTGATACATGAGGTTATTCCTTTTCAGGTGCAGGACCCTACACTTGCCCTTGTTGAATTTCAAGTTTTTCTCAGCCCAACTCTTCAACCCATCCAGGTCTTGCTGATTGGCAGCATAGACTTCTGGTGTATCAGCCAATGCCTCAGTTTTGTGTTATCAGCAAACTTGCAGAAGGTACAATCTGTCCCTTCATCCAGGTCATTGATGAATATATCGAACAGGACTGGACCCTGTACTGATCACTTGGTACTGACCTCCAAGTAGACTTCATGCCACTAATGACAACCCTCCGAGCTTTATCTTCCAGCCAGTTTTCAATCCGTTCCACTGTTCATTCATGTAACCCACACTTCCTAAGCTTTCCTATGAGGGTGTTGTGGGAGACAGTGTCAAAAGCCTTGCTGAAGTCAAGGGAGACAAGATCCACTGCTCTACCTTCATCTATCAATCTAGTAATTCTCTCACAGAAGACTACAACATTAGTCAAACATGAGTTCCCTCTGGTAACTCTATGCTATCTACTCTTGATAACATTATTTTCTTCCATGTGGTTAGAGATGATCTCCAGAATGAGCTGCACCATAACCTCTCCCAGGATGAAGGTGAGGCTGACTGGTCTGTAATTTCCAGGGTCTTCCTTCTTACACTTCTTGAGGACTGGATTCTTCAATTGCACTGGCTTTCCTCCTGTCCTCAGGAACCTCCATCTTTCAGAGATAATGGAGAGTGGCCCAGCAATGACTTCTGCCAACTCCCTCAGTACTCATGGGTGCATCCCATCAGGACCCATGGACTTGTGGATATCCATCTGGCAACAGCGTAAGAATTGGCGCATCCTGCAGCCTGAGTGGCAGGGTGTTCCCAGGAGATCTCCAGCTGGGAAGCTGCATCTGAGCTGGTAGGTGCAGAGCCCAGGATTGCCAGGGTCATCTGATGAATGGTTACCATGTTGAGTTGGCAGACCTTTTAGCATCCTCACTTGCAAACTTCTGTGCCCTGTTTGGCCGGTCTGTTTTCCTGCCCAGGGAGCCCACCCTTGACTTGGTGCTTCCAGGTGACGTCCTAGGAAATGCCCACTTGCTGCTTGTTTGCTCAAGTGCACTCCCAAAGGGATTGTTTATAAGGGAGGGGGGTGGTGGTGGTCTTGGCGAGTGTTGGCGTGGTTACAGCTCATTTGGATCTGCTGCCAGTGGTGCTGGCTCTGCCCACTTCACCTCAGCAACCTCTCCACAAGCTGCTGGCCTCCAGCACAGGCAAGCCACTTTCCCAGCTTTTCCTGGCTTCAAGAAGCCCTGAAAAATGCTCCTTGCATGCCATTTTTCTCACGTTTCCTTTTCCCAGTGAGGGCTGACCTGCACTAGAGCTGGTCTTGTCAAAAGGAGGCTACTGTGTTTAGTCAAATAAATATGTTTTAGTAATCTTAAATAATTTTACCTCTTGCTTTGATAAAGTTCAGGTTAATTTGAAAAGGCTTATATTTAAAAATTCTCTTTTTTTCAGGAATGTATATTTGTAGGGTACTATGCAAACCATTTTGATCTGCCTGTTTTGGGATGAGATAACTTAAATTACACAAGTACTCTTCCTATACAACAAATGTAAAGACACTTGCACAACTAATTCAGAAGTAGGTGTTCATACCATAGATATCAAAAGTTACTAGTCCCAACAAATGCAGTACATTATATTGACTTCTCTTTCCAGCAGTATAAACAGCCTTACTAAGCTATTTGTTTTGTCAGTGTACCGTGCCACCTTCAACCATATTTATGCAGTCAAATATTGGTTTTATATATATATGTAGATATCTCACTTGCTCTGAGAACTCAGCTGACCAACCATAGATACTCATGACTATCTCTGTTGACAAGGTCAGTCTTTGTTTGCAAGTCCTGCCATTTCCTTGCAGCTTCCTTTTTATATCTACCTAGAGTTTTCCACTTGTGTGACAGCATGTGAGCATTATTCTTGTTCCTCTTTCAATCCTTGGACATTTTCCATCTTCTCTACTAACTGCAGTGACTATGTTGCCAGCTGCTCTAACAGAGGTATAATCATAAATCGGTTGTTATACTGTCTACTTGTGTTTGTTGCTTTTTGCTAATGTCAGCATGGGATTGAATTGGAAGTTTTCTGTCAGTTTCTGGACCTTTTATACACACTGTGTTCCTGTCTCTTCTCATTTCTTCATGTAAGTGAGAAAATGTGTTTGGTTGCACTAGGCTCTCTAGAGCTGTTTGTGAGCCCTATTTAGTTTAAATTAAGCCTGGCTTCTTTTACAGTCTTATGGGGAAATGAATTGCAAACATATGATGCTTTGACTTACTATTTTTTTCTGTCTTCAATTAACAATTTCAAAAACTCATTGTCCAAACTTTCTATGGTGTAAACCTTACTTGCAGCTTTCAAAATTCCTGCTCAGTCCATACAAAGCTCAAATCTGGTGAAGCCAAGAGATGAGTAAAGAGAATATTTATTTTAAAGATATTTTCCTTAAATCATGGCAGTTTGGAGATGTCCCATAAAAACCTTTATGCCCATGCCTTGGTCTCACCCTCTCACAAGTCTCTAGCCTATATTTCAATATCCTTTGGAAGCTGGTATTAATGACATCTCTTTCTTTGCTTTGTCTTTTCCCCCATTTGACTTCCTTACAAGTGGAGAAGGTCAGGAATCATTATACTCCTATTCCCTCATCTCAGCCTTGAGGAGTCAATTAAAATCCTCTGCTCCCTGTACTCTCTTTGCACCTTTGATTTAAAAAGAAAATTAGTCCTTCTTTCTATTGTATTCCTCTTCCCAACTACCCATTTTAGAGTGAATAAAAATAGGCCCGCTTGAGTCCCCTCATGATCTCATGTATATTGAAGTTGCCATCCCATATGGATTGAAATAATTCCTGATGTTTGAAATATTTTATTTCATTCTTTACTACCTAATATTTTCAAGTTTCTATGACTGGCTGTATTATTCTCTTGAATATCATATGCATATGCATGTGTACAGGTAGATACAGTCTAAATTTGGACTGATTTGTGACTGGAAACAGCTTTGGATTTACTAAGGTGGATAGTGTAAGTGTAGCTGTAACCCCAACTAATAACCATGAGGATAGCATGTACTTTCCCAGTCCCACTGTATAACATCCATTTTCACGTTAACTACCCCAAAACTTATTGACATTTTTAATATATTATTTTATTTTTTTCAGTGAGGAAATTTGAGTTTGTATTCTTAGCTCCAGTTCACCACAACTAGAACTATCACAAAACCATAGTTTGGGGAAGGGCCTTGGAGGCAGTGGTTGTTGCTGGTCGTAAACTATGCATGTCTCCAACATGGAAAATGGCATGTCTGGAAAACTATATGATAGTCTGGGCATATCTGGTTTTCTACATATCACTTTACAGTGAGAGGCTACAGGCTGTGAAAGACCATTGCATTCCTATTTTCTGGTATTTCAAAAGTATGTTTTGGTTGTTAAGATTCTACCCTGTAAACCTTACTTTTAGTTTGACCTTTTTCAGAGCCAAGACCATGCCATCTTCCACCTAATTAGCTGTTTCTTCAGAGATATTTTGTGAGCGTGTCTCATTTCTCAGTTTTAGATTCTGAGCCTGATTTGATGAGCTAATGATCCTATTAGTAGACTCAGCATGGTAGTGACATTTTCAGAAATAGCATATAGGAAAAGATTGGGAAATAAGTTGTGTTTCTTACACATTAGTCATATTCTTCCTGCTTCATCCTCCCAAAGAATCTGCATGGTGACATTTTGAGGATAAATAGAATAAAAATATTTTATAACTGGGTGGCAACATTCTGCTGATTCTGAGTTTGTGTGGGTAAACTGCTCTTGGGGTCACAATATATTCCTTCATTTCTAATTACCTATATTTTTTTGTCTTAGTTTTGTTGTTTGTTTTTTGTTTGAATTTTGTTTTGTGTGAGGGTTTTTTTTGCATGTTTGTTGTTGTTTTGGTTTGGTTTGGTTTTTTACTGTCTGCAACATTTTGACATATTTATTTTCATTTGAACCAAATTGCAGCTGGAAATATCCTTTGTATTTCTTATTACACCAATTTTCCATCCTCCTTTTTATGAAAAAGTCAGACTGATGTTAGCATATAAACTGTGGGTTGAGCAGTTAAGGACTCAATTGGTATTCAGGGTATGTAATTTTAACTATTCTGTAATTAGAGGGAGACAGTTTTCCTGCAAAAGATAGGAGTGGGAGAGAGCAGTACAGGGAATGGAAAGATCTGGAGATATTCTTCACTGGAGATAAGGGTTGTGATTTTAATAATACTTTTACCAAACTGGACAAAATCATTCAATTTCTGTGTAGTCCTGAGTATATAGCATAGATACAATACTCAGTGGGGTAGTGTATGTGAGCAGGGCTGAGAGAGAAAGCTTGATGTGATGTTCTCATATTTAGCAGATATGAAGATTGGCAGCTGAATATTTCCTGTTTAAAAACAGTCATGTACTATCTACTATCACCACTATCAGAAAGCCCAGTAAGTACCAAACATTTTTATTAAGTCCTTGCACTCACTGTTTCAACTGAGTATAACTTTTCTTAATTACTACTGTGATTAGAAGCAGTAGGAGTACTGTTAAAGTTATAATCCTCACCACACAGATTTTCATATGAAAAAAGCATCTTAATGTGCTTAGACCAAAGCACTGGTGAATTTTGAAAATTGATTAACTCTCAGTATTTTCAAGTGACCAGCAATGCTAACTGAGGAAAGGGCACATGGCTCATGAAAGAGCCAGCTTTATAATGTGCACAGTGCTAAAACATGACAAGGACTTGGTATTACAATTCTACACTTCAACTCTGAAAGATTTTTTAAGTTCCTGGCAAAACTGACTATATTTGTTAGCTTTGTATTTTAAATTAAATGGTCTCATAAAAAAAATACCAAACAAAAAGCAACCCAAAAACCAAAACCACAAGCCAACAAACAAAAACAAAACAAACAAAAAACCCCAACCAAAAAAAAAACAAAAAAAGTTTAAGATACAACAGTTTTCCCTTCTTTTTTTATAATGACCATATCAAAGCAGTGATTGAAAAATACCATAATCTTTTAATGGTCTTGTTCTCTTAGAATATGTAATCTGGTCTAAAATCACATTTCTCTCTTTTCCTGTAGTCTTTACATCTTACACAACACTGATAAATTTGTAGAGTTGTATTCATGCTTTTCTCCAGACAGCTTGTTATGTTCACTTTAATAGCACTAACCATATACCCTGTCTGCTGGACCTGAGTCTTTCCTGTTCTGCTTTAATGTCTCTTGAGGAAATAGGTTTGTACTTAAAAACAAAACCAAAAAAACCCAACCCAAACCAAAAACCAAACAATGAAGACTTCTCTAAGTTATAATTTGATCTATCTTTCTTTCCCTTTCTTCCTTTCTTTTTCTCTTTTCTTTTCTTTTCTTTTCTTTTCTTTTCTTTTCTTTTCTTTTCTTCTCCTTGAAACCTATTTGCTCCACCTTTCTTCCTTGAGTTTTCTTTTGCTATCAATCTAAATTACTTCAGCTTACTAAGATTTAGTCTTTGGAATAGTACCCAAGATCCTCTGAGTCCACCTACTGTTCATATATAATTTTCTTCCATCTAGACTGCTCTTAGACCATTTTTATCACTCTCTCAGCCTGAAGCTTTTCACATATGAATTTATTACTGAGTTCTGTGCTAACATCCTCTTGCTCCTCCAATTTTTAGATGCCTCTGAACATTTTGCTGCAGAAGAATTTTATATAGTACAAGATTCTTTATTTTCATTTTCTTTTTTTTCTATAGAATTGTGTCTTCAGTATCACCAAATACTTCAAGTCATGGAGACATTCAGATTGGAAGGGAACTTCAGAGATCTCTAGTCCAAGCTTCTTCTCAGAGCAGCGTCAATGAAGAATTCATTGGAAGCAATATTTCAGTATGAATAAGTGCAAAGAAAAGATGAACCATCACTTCCTTGAATGGGTATGGTTTTCTTGATGCAGCCCAGTATCTTGTTAGTCTTCATTACTGCTACAGTGCACTATCAACTCATGTATAGATTAGTGACCTAGGACCCCCAGGTCCTTCCCTGTTGAGTTGTCTTTAGTCGGTCCTCAGCTTGGATCAACACAGGGGATTATTTCTACCCCAGTGTAGGACTTTTCATTTGTCCTTGTTGAATTTCACAAGGTTCTGCTTGAATAACTCCTCCAGCCTTTCTTTATCTCTCTGAATCACAGTCTTGTCTTCTACTGTCCATCCCAAATTAGTATCCCCTGAAAATTTGAAGAGGTTTAATTCTGCCTGATTCTCTAGGTTGTTGATAAAGATATTAAAGAGGATGAGTCCCAGAATATACCCTTAAGAAACTCTACTTTTAACCATCCTCCAGGTAGAGTATGAACCATTATTTATTATCCTTTGAACCCAACTATTTAAGCAGTATTTCACCCATCTAGTATTTCACCTAGTATTTCATCTAGTAGATCAGTAGATCATAAGATGTCAACTTAAAGACGTGCAGGAAATCTTGTCAGAGGCCTTGCTAAAGTCAAGATACACAATAGTTACAGCTTTCTTCTCATCTGCAGGGCTAGTCACTTGATCACATGAGGCAAACAGGTAGGTCAAATGTATTTTGTCCTTGGCCAATTCATGCTGGCTCTACCTGGTTGCATTCTGCTTCACATGTGCAGAAATGGCTTCCAAGAGGACAAGATCCATGATTTTCCTCGGGAATTAATTAAGACTGATTGTCCTGTAGTTTTCTGGACTGTTTATTTTTGACCTTTTTGAAAATCTGTGCAAAATTTGTCTTTCTCTATTTGAAGACCTTTCAAAGTAGAGATAGCCTTTCAATGACATCAATCAGCTCACTATGCAACCTTGGATGCATCCTTGTGATTTCTATAGACTTGAGAGGGGTTTGATTTCTCAGGAGATCTCTGGCTTGATCTTGAAGCACTGATAGCTCACATCTTTCTCGAACTTTGTTCCTAGGCACAAAAGCCTGAGATACTATGTTGGTGAAGACAAAAAAAAAAAAGGGAATGTATCAAATACTCAGCCTTCGCTACATTTGCTGTCACTGAATCTCATGCCTTACATTTTGCTTGTTTATTTTACTGTTAATAGAGCAGTAGAAGCTTTCCTACTACCCTTGATGTCCCTTGTCAGATTCAACATGAGCTCCACTTTGGCTTTCCTAACACCATCCATCACTCTCTGGCAATATTTCTATATTCCTCCTCTGCAGCCTATCCTCACTTCCACCTCCTGATACATCATTTTTTTTCACTGACAGTTAGTTGTGAATTCCCTGTTTAGTCCAAACAGTCTCCTGTCTTATCTGCTTGTACTTCATTTTTATTCATTTTATGCTTCCTTAATATATTAAAAATTTTTGCAAGGAATTCCAAAACATTAATACCAAAATTCTGGTTAAAATCAAAGAGACATAGAATCATTTAGGTTAGAAGACCATGGAGTCCAATTGTTAACCCAGAACTGCCAAGTCAACCACTAAATCATGTCCTTCAGTACTAACTCTATATGCCTTTTAAATACTTCCAGGGATGGTGACTCAACCACTTCCCTGGGCAGCCTGGTCCAATGCCTGACTACCCTCTAGGGTCCAATCTAAGCCTCTCCTGGTGCAACTTGAGGCCATAGAATGGTTTGGTCTGTGAGAGACCTCTAATGGTCATCTAGTCCAATCCTTCTGCAGTAAGCAGGGACATCCTGAACTAGATCAGGTTGCTCAGAGCCTCCTTAAGCCTCACCTTGAATATCTCCAGGGATGGGGCCTCAGCTATGTCCCTGGGCAAAGTTAATTTCCAGTCTGCATTGAATCAAAAGAATTTGGTCTCTCTGTATGTCTAGCAGAAGCTCTTAGATACTATAGCTGCTGAGGGCAATCAGTGTTCTTGTCAATTTCCTAAATAATCCCTGTCATTAAACTGATGATACTGTCATTTCAACTAGGCAGTTGCAGAGCATTTGGCTCTTCAGCAGCTGTAGGAGTCCAATCTGAGCATTTCATAGTTTGTGAGATCCCTGTCCCTATGACAGATCTACCAGCAATTAAAATGCAAACACAGCTCTGAAGTCAGCTAAAGCTTGTTAAACCCAAGGTGTTTGAAATGAGGCAGTTGGGCTCAATGAACTACATGTTTTTGTGTAACTTTATTTTGTCAGGGCTTATTTGACTAGATGTACATTTTGACAGCTGCCAACAGATAAATACCTTTTTAGTGGTCTAAACAGTGTGTTAGTTCTAACAGAGAAAAATGGACTTATCACTTAGGCACTTATCAAGTGTTTTAAACTAAATTCTTGACACTACAGAAATGCATCTGACTCTAACAGAACTTATGTGCAGTAATTAGAGATATTCATCATCACTCCCCATTTTGTTCCTCATCTCAGTTCTGTTTTGACCTGTGAGGTTTTTGAGATCAGAGATAAAGATAAGCTTCAATGTGGATACTACTAACAACAAAAAGAATCCTACCAAAAGCTGTTTTCAAATTCACAAAGCCAGAAACACCTTATTGCCATGGGAAACATAAATTTGAACCTGAGTTTCCTACAACCCAAGCAAAGTTAAGCATGTTCAACTCTAGATTATGAAGCATGTCCACAAACATTCCTAAAAAAATCTATTTTTAGACAGATGTTTTAATGATTTGTATTTCCTTCCAATAAGGAATTTAAAAAACAACAAAAAAGCCCAATAAAACAAAAAACAAACAAACAAACAAACAAAACCACAAAAAAACCCACCCAAACAAATGCAAGCAAAAAAAGAAAAAAAAAAAAAAGAAAACAAACAACCTTCAAATTACTGGGAAAAACAGATGTCCTCTAGTTTGCTCTGCTTTATTCACTATCTGTTGGTCTTGTGTCACAATCAAGGAGTAACAGTATTACAGATGTGCCAAAGCTCCCCAAAATTTTCTGTATGATCATCATCTACAAGTGCTTTAATGCCCACATTAGAACTGCTGCCTCCCCACCAACAGCAGTGATTTACTAGAAAAGTTGTCATATACCAGGTCAAGTAATGCATAGGAGAGATCTCTCTCACTACAGCTCTCACTCACATCAGAGTCATCAGAACAGACAGATGAACAGTGAAGTATCTGAAACAGATACTATGAGAATTCTCAGTCCAGGAAAAAGTTACTATCTCATCCCTTCAAACCAAACTGTCAGAGATAGTAGGTGTTCCCAAGCTGCAATCCTGACATCTGTGCTATGAAGTCTTCAAACATGGTATGTTACTAGAACAGCTTGTTGCTTTATGTTATGAAAACAGATGAGTTTGAATGTATGCCATTTGCCTAAAATTATCCTCAAAGTGTTACTTCTGTGATATACTTTTATTTGGAAATGTTCTTGCTATTTCTCAGATGTCTCCAGCAAGCTACTGGTTTTCTGTTTGCTTGCTTTGTTTTGCCTTTTTTTGTTTTGGTTTGGTTTGTTTTTTTCCCAGTGTTTCTAGAGAAATAACATTGAAGTGATCATATTGTTTGTTTATCTATCCCTCACCTTTGCTTGTCCATAGTTTTTTAACCTGTCCACCAAGTTCAATGAACTTTGACATAGACACTGTCATCCCTGGAACTGGTCAAAAAAACATGTAGATGCAGTATTTCAGGACATGGTTTAGTGGTTATGATAATATTAGGTAGATGGCTGGACTTGATGAATTTGGAGGTCTTTTCAAACCTTAATGATTTTCAAAGATACTCTGTTCCCAGACATATTGTGAAAACAGACAGCTAAGTACTTGAGAGAGAACATACAGCTCTCTGCAGTATGACCTCAACCATTATTAAATTGTAGGGAATACACATGGAAGAACCATGCTACAAAAACTTCAATCATCAGATAAATTTTATGTGGAAGTCATAACTTGCTAACACCGGCATTAATTTCATAAGAAAACAAAATTTATGATTCATTTTTTTTGTTTTTAAAGTTTCTATCTCTATTTAAAACACATTTCAGGTATACATTTCACCATTAGTATTCTTTTCAAATACCTAACCCTACATTTTCTCTTTTTACATTCTCATTCTGTTTTCTTTCTTACCCTCTCCAAGAAACTTAGAAATGCTCAATTCATATTCAAAACTTGGATATGGAGCTCTATAAGCCAGAATGAAATCTCCTCTACAGTTCATGGCTTTTACAGTACCTGTACTCTTACATTCACTTGCCTTTCTTACATTAGCACTAATGGAGCTGTTTTGGAGATTAACTTTACCATCTGATATCCTACTTTCTATAAACTACCCTGAATCACCTTTATGAGAGCTGTGACATGCTGTGAATGTAAGTGTTGCAATATGGACAGATATTTGCCTTCTAAGTGACAATCAAAGTTGTCAAGTTAATAGTGTGTAATTAATGAAAAGTAAATTCTTTTATCTTGTGCTCAATGCACTTTTTCTTGACCATGAATTCATAATGTAAATCTAGCAAAACTCATGAAAAAAATGAAAGGAAACAAAGAAAGATAAGGTCAAGCATCTTTCTCAGTGCAAGTGCTAATCTGAAAGCAGATGGAGTACATCTTCATACGCGACATCCTGAGACACTCTACTCAACAGGACGGCCCGTTTGATGAAGTACATTGCTGTTCTGAATTTTAATATGACAGGTGTACTTTTAAGTCTCTTGTTTATGCATCAGTACTTGAGAACTTGAAGGATCACAGTGGCCTCCTTCAGGTACCTTCATTTGTTTATCATGTTTAGGAAAAAATTGTACAGACGTCCTCACCCATACATCTGATCTATCACTATATGCAGTTACAACATTGAGTGAAGTAATAAGCTCAATGAGTGTGAAAGGATTATACAAAAAATGCAGAATAATAAGAATGAAATATCTGTAAAAAATATTTTTACCTTAGCTTAGCATTAAAACACCTACAGAGGGGGGTAGGCCCTTTATATACACCTATAATTGTGATTCACGATCCATCACGTTTTCATCACAGACAACATGTCTCTGTTCCTCCTAACCAAATTTGCACAGGAACAGCTGTTCCCAAAACACCACTGTGACACAATTCAATTCTATTTCTGAAGTCATTGTAGTAAGCACATTGCTATGACAACATAATACTCTATTGCTGATGTGCATGTCTCAGAAACAATTAGACAAGTACCACTATCCCCAAACTGACTTTAATTAGATCTTTTCAAAAATAGTCTCTAATACCACACATAAGTGTGTGATAAATCTTTTCTTTAATAAATGATTCCAGGGAAAAATAGTTTGGTTCAGCTATATTCCTCTTGCTTTTATAGGTAGCAACCTTTTAGTTGTACATAAGAAAAAAGGTGAAATCAACAAGTCTAGTCCACCTATTTTGGAGTAAGAAGTAATTACGTTTTAACCAGGAAGTCTTAAAACAAAAGTCTGTATATGATTGTTAAACACCTTACTTCTCCTTCTGAATGTTTTTAAATGTTCAGATAGATCTAGAGGTTTTCAGGTTCTTACTGGAAGTATTTTATTTCTTTCTTCTTTTATTACAGTGTTTACTTACATAGGAATTCACTAATAATTTGCCACTAAGATAGGTTTTCAAGTCTCATTCCATATGATCTTTACCCCACCTAAATATTAATCATGTGAGTTTCAGATTTTTATCTTATCTGTCTTTGTAGTCCTTTATCCTAATTTACTATTTATCAATGACAGTTGAGACAATAGAACAAAATACTTTTAAGATTGGTGGGACTAATCTTGACTATCATCCTTCCAGTGTCGTTCTGCCAAGCCAATGGTCCTGGACTCCTGTATAATGAAAATGTTTTATTTAACATGGTGTGGAAGCAGAAAAGGTTTGGTATTTTCAGTTCTGTATATGCAACTAGACATTATGTATTCACCAAATTAAAAAAAAAAATTAAAAAATCTTCAAACTGAATTTGTTTTAAGATCAGGTATCCTGAAGCTGCAGGTTCCATGTTACTCCATTACTTTTCTGAACTCCATATTTGATGGGTGTCACTATAATAACATGTGATTGTCATGTCACAGAGCAAGAAATGCAACTGTCTTCAAGATAATATCTTGTTTATTTAAAATCATGTTCCATCTTAACATTTTGTTAGTTTTGTTTTGTGTGTGGCAAAAGCCATCATTCAAAAATGCTCACTAATAGAAAATCTCAATGCCTTGTACATGAAGTAGATTTTAGCAGGTTTAAACAAAACTCTAACAATAAACCTAACAGTATATGTATATCTTTCTGTCTTGTAATTTTTTGCATATAATAACAATAATTGCATCTCTTTCTTTGTCCTTTCTCAATGTCTGGAAAAATCATAACTGTTGGATTTGGGACAGATGAAAAATGATAGCATTAAGTACTAATTTCTTCCCTACTCAGTAGTTTCTCTAAAGTATTAGCTGAAGAAATAATTCTTGCACAGGTGTGATAAAACTGTTTCCTCGGTAGCTCAGCTCTGTCTCACCTTGTAGCTGTATACCGCAGTAATATCTCATTGGAGGTACTGATTCAGCCTACCTAAGTACATTGTCTGTATTAAAATAAAATAAATCCAGATGTTACTGACAGAAGCCTAGATGATTCATTTTGTCAGAATTTTGGAATTTTTGAGGACAATTTTGGTAGGCCTGTTAGTTCCTAGAGCAGTCAAGATGGATAGAGCCCTTTGTCAGAACAGTTTTACACAAGCTTTTATTTACATGGATAGAATATATTCTATCTAAGGTTTTATAAACCTTTGTTACCTTTCTCCACCAAAATAAACCAAGAAGCTTTTTTTAAAAGAACTAATCATCATCTTTTTATTATTTCCTATGCTGTACATAATGATTTATTGCATATCTAAAACTTTCTAAAACAAAAACTTCCACTAAAATATTTGAAAAGAGGTAACCTTTAAAGAAATAAGTATAACAGCTAAGTGTACTAGACACTGGCTTATTACTGAACTAGCATCTGAAGAATATTAAATCTGATCTTGAAGCTTTTACCTATATTCATTGAGAATAGACTTTACACATAAAATAACAGAATTATCTTTTCTTCTTTATGGATTGTCTACTATTTGATAATTTTGTTCAAATGTCAAATTTATTGCTAAAAGTAGGTGTGTGGCTTTGGTTTTCCACAAGTCATTTTTATCGAATGGTGCTGTACAGGACTTCTAGATAAAAGTCATTTCAGTGTCATTCCAGGTGTACAGATACTCACGTTGGTTTTGCATAAAACAGCTAAGTTTTTAACAAGCAGGAAAATTTTGCACTTGAGAAGAAATGTGAAGTCAGAGCGGGTCACTAAGCAGCCACTTTAACATATGATAGAATTTATTTGAAGTTTGTAGAAATCAGTGAGTATCTCTTGGTGACATGGAGCTTTGAATCCAGTAGATGCAGAAAGAATTATGGGTGCTAGATAAGACATATCCTGAAAGATTAAGCTTTGACTCTTCAATTGGAAGTAATTTATTTACAGTTCAAAAGATGCTGCAACTGGGAAATAGAAATAAAAATCAGTACTTCAACAAATCAAAATTTGTTTGCTTTCAATAAATACAAACAGTTGGAGTTGTTTCCCTTATTTCTTGAACTCAGTTATCTTCAGTGTCCTTCTCTAGCTTCATACTGTTATGGGAACCACAACCGAAATCCACAGTTGTAAAATGATACAAAACTTAAATATGCTGTTTAGCAACCCTAATGCTGATATTCCTTTTTACAAGAATGCTAGCATTTAATCTTAATCTTTTAATTATTCCCCTTCAGATATCTGAAACAAAGATATTTTATTTCTTTATCAGAAATACTAGCTCCATGAGTTAAAACAAAAAGGTTTGTCCTCCTTCTCAAATACTGGTATAGAAATAAAACAAACTTTTTTTAAAATAAGTTTGTATATGAATCTCTTGAAGGTGTTTTATGCTTTTCTGAAACAATTGTGGGTTTTTTCTTGTAAATATTTTGTTTTGTGAGATATAAAGCCTAATGATACTCAATATGTATACTGAAGGCATTTGAGATTGTCAAATAGATCACTATCTGATGTGTGGAAAATAATCTTTAAGGATCATATATTGCCAATCCTAACTTAGTAAGCATGACTGTAAATACCACTTGGTTCATTACTACAAGCGTCAGACTCCAGACTTGAAGCCTTACTTGAGGCAAAGCTGAAAGTACCCCTTAAGATGGACAAGTCCAAAAGCAATAACCAAGACAGACCTTGTTCCAAAAAGCACCTAAAAATCACCAGGCAGCTTGAAGTTTGGCATATCATCACATTGTCAAAACATTGTTTTGGTCAGAGCACTTTCTTTCCAGGTTGGTCATCTGATTTCCATTTCCATCTTCTGAGGATATTTAACCATAGAATAGTGATATTAGAGATATTAGAGCACTTGGTCAGGGAAATCACATTCAATTTCTGCACAAAAATACAGATTTCTTAGAGTGAGGACTGGAACCCAAGTCTGCTTACTCCTTGCCAAATGTTGGTACCAATAAACCTCAGACTAAAAATGTCTCTTGCATTTACTGCATGGCTAATAAATGGGTATATGAAAGTTGATGGCTTTACCACTCCCTTCCCCACATCTGATGGTGCTTTTAAGAGGTCGAGACCTACCCAGATAGGCATTTTTGTCAGGAAAATATGAATATTACAGGTGCAGCCTCCAGTTAAGCCTGGACCATAGCGAAGTGGAGGTTAGATTCATCGTTATCTGTATGTGTTTTCTGCGCAGCTGTCTTCAGAAATCTTACATGGTTTTCTGCCGAAAGCTTACAGGGTGCCTAGGTGACTAACCAGGAGCTCCAACTGGGGCCAAGTATTCAATATTCAAGAATTCTGATGTATAATTCAGAGATATATCAGCAGATGCTGTGAAGCTTGCCATAAATATCTGTTCAGCATTTGAAATACAACTTTCAGCTGCATTTATGTATGGCGTGAAGATTATAATGAAAACTACTGTCATACACAAAGACCTTCAAGTGCAAGGTTTAGGCATGAATTTAGACTCTACCATTCTTCACAAACTTTTTGAGAACAAATTTTGTAAAAAAAAGGAACAATTAGCTTAGATTTTTTGTAATGCTGTCATTTTGCATGGTGTTTGTAAAGGTTACTGTATTTTTCTGTTGCGAATTTTGAAATGAATAGTAACAACAGCAATAATAAATCACCATTATTTTGCTCTTGTGCTTTGAATCATTACTTTTTACAATGTCTATCAGACACAGTAGGTTACAAACCTCTCAGAATGAATAATATAGCACAATAAACCCCACAATGAGTATGTGGTGGATAGTCCCCAAAGATATATCAGACTTCTCTTCAGAAGTGATTGAGATGATTTGCTTACTGAAGACTTTAAATTCTTTGTTAACTCCCTTTAAAACATTCAGCGAATTCTAGCAGATGAAAGATTCCTCAAAAAAGTCTGAAAGGTTTTTAAAATATTTCAGAAATACATTGTGGCACAATTGAGACCAATGCAACCAGCAGAAATTTACACTGGATACAGATTTATTCCTTCATCTTCCAGCATGATATTCCTGCTGGTCCCTAAGAAGATCGAGAAAGAACAGTGAGAGCAGTGAGAATAGTGTCACAGAGATTATCATTCTCCTCCTTTAAGGGCAAATTGATGGTGAGAAGACTAGATAATTACATCAAAGGGGGGTGTGAGTTGTTTGTTGGGTTTTTTTGGTTGGTTGGTTGGTAGTTTTGTTTGTTTGATTGATTGATTGATTTTTGTTTTTCTTCCTCTCTTTCTATCTTTCTTTCTTCAGATACTGAGCTTGGAAAGTAAAGAAAAGAATAGCTAGAGTCGCAGAAGAAAGTGTTGAGTAGATGTGAGAGCTAAAATGCTATGTGACTTAGAACAGCAAACATCCAAATACCTATGCTGCACCATTAGATGTCGTCAACAAAGAAAAGCAATGTCCTTTAATGCTGGAGGTAAAATACATTCAGATTATGATAATGATGATGTGAAGGAACATAGGATTTGTCATACTGGATCAGACAGACCCTATGTTCCTTTTCATTTGTTGAGTCTTGTATTTTTGCTGCCCTCAGGAGAGACCAAGGTGTGATGCTAGAGCGGAAGTTGAAGAAAAGCCCTTAATGCTCATAGCCAGTTGTGTGGACAGGAAGGTGGAGAGGGGGATATCTTCTTGACCTGAAGCTGTCAGTTTACTCTCTAAATCATAGTAATAGATTAATATTCTTATTGTTGCTATTACTCATAACATTATTCAGTCCTTTAAAAATCTTTCAATTATATTTGATTTAATAATCTCCTGCTGGAATTAATTCCAAGGAATGTTAGCATACTGTGGAAAGTGTTCACTTTCAGCATTTTTTTCCATACTTTTGCCTTCCATTTATTTAATTGCACATCACTTATTGATTCATTATAGCACAGGGTTGAAAGTAGGGTCTTATCATTCTGCACTTCATAAAAATAAACAGAAATAACAGACCATTCCCTTTTTCTATGTGAAATACAATACAAGGAGCAGGGGTTTTTTTTATACACAGTAAAGTGTTCAGTGTCTCCATCTTTCTGTACCTGCAAACAGAAAAGGTAATGATGGCAAAATGTTTCACATTTGAAGATAATTTTATGTTTCCTCTAGGTGCATTCTGGATTTATGTGGTATATTCTGCATATACTGTTTCCCTGTGTATATTTTTATTATCAGAAGGTTGATTGACTCCTGAAGAAATTTCGGTAATATCTTCAATGTTAACATGGAAAACAATCCCCACCTATCAATTAACTTTTAACTGAGATTGATGATCCTCAGGTTTAGGTTCTGCTCCTGAGTTTCATGAGGAAATAAGAGTGGGAAGCATTACATTGTTAGAGGCCGAAATGAACATTCTGTTTATCCAGCCATACATACAAATTCATCAAGAAATAATTATTCTGGAGTATCTAGAAACCTGCTAAACCTGTTTCATATAATTAATTGGAGACAACTGCTTATATGCTTGAGTAAGATTCTTTTGGCATATTTTCTGATCACATATGAGACTGTTAGGATCTCATAGTTAGGATCACACTGTTTAATATATTGTGTTAATAAGTTCTAAGAAATGTGTACTGAAAAGTACCAAAATCAGTATTTTAGGAATAGTTAATAGCATATATAATCTTAGAGCTGGTGAAAATTCCCATAAATGTACATACCCATATTTGTATATTGACAAATATAATCTTAATTAACCTTTAGCATAATTAGCTGATGAAGTTACTTTGCTGTGAAATCAAATCCTGAGTATCTATATTGATTCAGATAAGCCAGATTTTTTTTTTTTTCATTTCTAAATCAAAACTAAAATTTAGCCACTATGTTTATTCCTTTAGGCAACTCTGGTAAGAACTGGAGCTATTCTGTGTGGTTTAGCCTGCAGGTCAGCATGGTCAGTCAAACAGACTGCCTCCAGATGAGCTCCAGTCTCAGGAATCTGGTTAGGTTTTTCCCCAGGACATGACAATTTGAGCAACAAATGCAGCCTGAGCAACTTTCTCTTTCTCCTTCAACACTGAAATCTGTCTGTTGATGCAACAGGATGTTGAGAAAGGGAAGACTGGAAGGAGATGGATAGGGCTTTAACTGAAGCTTCTTGTTGCTTCTTGTCTTCTCACCTCTTCTCTGCATTTGAGAGGCACAGCAGTGTGCTAAATTAGATGGCAGAAAATAGGCTGCAGGGCACCCCTGCTCCTCCCTCTTGACTGCTACGTCTTTGTATAAGCTCCCCAGACACTTCGGTTTACATACTTTGATTCTTGTCATGCTTGAGGTCTGTAAATTTGCAGAAGTATTTCCAGTTATGCATATCTAGGCAACCTGGTGTGTACGAGAAACTGCACTTTTATCTGCCTATCTCTTTATAGTGTATCTATTCATCAGCCAGTTGAAGAGAACCTGTAAACATCTTCTGAAAGGATTTGGTTCTGAACAAAATCAAACTCCAAGTATTAACCTTTTTTTGAAAATAGTACAGAAGGAGTTGATGTATGTTTTCAGACATCTGAGTTTTCTTCATAAAGGTTTCTTTGAAAAAGATTATTTTGTACATTTTCTCAGTATTTCCAGATGTTCATCCAGGTGTGCATGTTTCTTTTTAAGCAATAAGTTCTCACTGCTGGCCAGCCTCTGTAATCAGATCAGTCTCCATCTGCTGCTGCATAGTAGCTTTGTATTTTAAAAGCATTCAGTCATTAAGTAGATTAACAAGGTTCAGTTCCTTTTTTTCTGCCTGAAGAAGGGTCCCACTGCCATGAACTATACTCATAAAATAAAAACTGAAAGAATTCTTGACCTATTTTTATTTTTGAGGCTGTGTTAGTTTATATAAAACATTTCAAGCTTCCCTGGCCTGAAAAGAGTAAGAGTAAGTGCTGTAACTGTGCACCTCCGTGCTGAGTACTGTTGTCTCACAGAAACATGACTGACTGCAAGGGATTTTTCTATATTCAGTCAGTGTTTAATGTGATCACAAAAATGGCCCTGCAAGCAGAAAACAGTATTTTCCAATTGGCTACTGAATGAGTGTATTGAGTACAGTGAATGTCCAGAGTGTACTGGGAATTATTTTGAGATTGTTGAATGCCCTTATTCACCGCAGAGGGGATCCGCATGCCCACTGTAAATGCTGGATATAAGTGAACTATGTCATTAGTACTGGGTGTTACAGTAGTGAACCTTTTAGGTATTTAAGCATTAGACTGAATCCAGCCTGTGATGTCTTTCAATGTCTGACCTTTTTATTTCTTGCTACTTCAATCTCTGATGATGATAGTCTAATATGCGACAACTTTATACTCTGTTTGCTTTCTCCATCTTACAGAAAATTGTTATATTCAAGTCCTGTATTTTAATCAGTACTTTTCCATCAATAATTATGGCTCCTACTTGATCGAGAGGTTCCTAAGTTGGTAGTATGAGTCACTTTTCCTATTCATCTTCCACAATGTCATGATAATGACACTTTCTTAATCTAAACACCTTCCTGTCTCTTGCAGTACCAAAAACACCTCTGATCTCCATCCCTATAATTTCATTTTGTTTGAGCTTTTATTTTCTGTTAATCCACAATCATATCATCTGTGTTTTCTTCATGCAATCTTTTTATTTCACATCAATACACATCCAACACATTTACCTCTCTCCATGCAATTAGTACCTCTAATTGATAGGGAGAATCCACCTTCTTGTTGCTTTTGTTCCTAATGTAAATCTTATGTATATAAATATGTATATTTTGTTTGATGCATTACAGATGTGCCAAGAAATAAATCAGTTCAATCTCGGAAGCTACTAAGTCATGTGTTCTCAGCACTTGAAGAATCATAGGAGCTGGAAATGGAAGGGAAGCTGATGGGGCAGGCTAGTCACCCCTTTCCTATTTGTGGATTGTTCTCAACAATATATTCCTAACATGGTCCAGCTCATTTATAATGTAGCTTCTTTTCATTCTACTTAAATCCAAAAAGGTGAGAGACAAATTTCTGCTTCATAGAAGAATACCTTTCTTTGACTATAAGACAGTTATGCCTTGTAAATTTATTTTATTGAGTGTGCAGACTGAGATGAAGTGCATTTCGATTTTAGAAAGAATTAAAATATGGGTATCATGAAATCTGAGCCAAAGTGTGAACTGATCCAAAAATACTAACAAATTTGTGGATTTTCAGCTTCTGAAAAATGCATGATGGCTTTCTGAAAAACTATTATTTGAGACCTCTTGTTATAACTTCCATAACCTCAGCCAGATAACTCTTATACTGAACTACAAATAGGCTGAAGACTCAGCTGTTATAAATCCACTAACCCTGCTGACAGTGCTGCTTGGCAAGTTTGCATCAGCTTAGGATCTGTCCTTTTGATCTGTCCATATGTTTTTTGATGATAAGCATCACAAATTAGGACAGCATTTTCAGAAAATCAGTTTTCACTTTTACATCCATAAGCATAGAAAACTGAACAAAAGTTTTCAAATACTGGCAACTCTGAATTTGGTCTTAATGGATGGTGTATCAAGATACAGAGGACTCCTTGTAAAATTCTCAATTTCCTGACTACAGGAATTGATACTGGAAGTGATTCTTAATCGACTATTGTATTGAGAAATTATTATATAAAAAATAACCTGAAAATTTTGTGGAAGTTAGAGTATCAAAATAGGTACTGAGCATGCATCTTAAGTTTAGCCTATAAAATATTATCGACTGAGTTCTGTTGATCTCATTTTTTTGAAAATCAAACCAGAATAAGGTATAACTAGAAAAGAGGGAACAAATCAAAAGGATATTGAAGGAGTAACTGTCTCAGTCTTCTCCAGGCTAAACAGCCACAGGGCTCTCAGCCTTTCCTCATAAAAGAGATGTTCCCATCTCTTCATCATCCTTGTAGCCTCCATTGGACTCTCTAGTTTTTCCTTGTCCCTCTTGAACTGGGGAGAGCAGAACTGGACACAATTCTCCAGATGTGGTCTCACTAGTGCAGGGTAGAGGGGGAGAATTACCTCCCCTGACCTGCTGGACACATTTTTCTTAATGCACCCTAGGATACCATTGGGCTTTCTGGCCACAAGGGCACATTGCTGTCCCATGGATAGCCTATTGTCCACCAGGACACCAAGGTCCCTCTCCATAGAGCTGCTAAAAAAACCCAAACAAACCCAATCAGGAAAAGCAACGCCAAATCAAAAACAAAACAAGCCACCATCAGATAACCCTATTGTATGGTATGGCAGGAGTGGCCTTACAAAAGACATATCAACAGAATGAGGATTCTTTAAAAATGTTTAGGTTTGTCATTATTAGTCAAGCTTTACATGAAAAATAAAAAAAAAAAAAGGAAAGAAAAGAAAAAACCCTGCCTTGGCAAAAGGCAGGCAGACACGTGAAGGTGTACTAGCAGTCTCCATAATTTTACACCAAGAATATAAATAAAAAACTTATGACAGAATGGAAGGAAATACCCAGGTCAAAAGGGAAATGAGAAAAAGAGTGTTACTGTGAATTAATTCAGCTTATTTTTTTTTATTAATTTAGCATATATACTTCAGCTTTGTTAAACCAAATTAATTAGCTTGTTCTCAAGTGAGCCAAGCAATAAGGAGGAAGTACAAGAAAACAGAATGCTTCAAATACTTTCTTAATTCAGAGACAAGAGTTCTGAACAACAACCATGTATATGCTTACCAAGGGGATTGATTAAGATGTGTCTGGTACAGGGGGAACTGCAATATCACTATGCAGACCTGCTTCTCTGCACAATATTTTGCAGATGGCCCCTCACATCATCACTCTGAGGTATTGCATGAAGAGCTGGGACCTAGTTAGATAGTGTTGTTATATGTAGTAAGCTTGCTGGAGGTATTAGAGAAATATGAAGTTGGTAAAAGTATATTATAATTTCATCCTACAGCACAGATTTTGTGAAAATAGTATCAGTGTAAGGTTAAAAAATAACCCAGTGAGCCAAATGCACGAGAAACTGCACACTGCATTGATTCATTTGCTAAGAACTGGTGTAAAGATGGATGGTAAGAGTTCCTGAAATATGAAGACCACTAGATTCCTTCATAATGGAAATTGCTAGGAAACCTAAAGAGATGAATGAGTCCTGTTTCCTGCATCACATACTTAGAGCAAAGTCCTACAATAAGCACCATGACACAGTACATTGTAGGAAGATAGTTTGCTTTTAAAGTAGATGTCAAGAATGCCTATATTAAAAAAAAAAAAAAAAAATAAAATCTAATCTTTTATAGCAATATGGGCAAACATGAGTCTAAAGATGAGAGGGAGGAGTGAATCCTGCACAATGATGTCACTCTTCAATCTGTACCACTCGCACTTCCCTGACAATCGTTTAACATGCAACAGTGCCTATATTAAGTATTTTTACTATTCCCTACAAAGTCACCCTGGAGGAATGGCACAGCAGACCTGCTAAGGTTCTCATCTTCCATTCCTTAAGCTCCAACTTAATTAGCTGGTGGAGTGAATGAAATCATTTTGCCATTCCCGTGTCCCAACTTGACAAACTGGGACTTGGCACTAGTTCAGCATAAGGCACTCCATGTAGCTATATATGGTATGTGTTAATGATGCTATTAGTAACACATTGCTGAATGTTAACATGTTATAACTTGTAGTTTCATCTCTCTATGGAAATGACTTGATTAATGTTAGAGAGAACTTTTTAACAAAGATATAATTTCTATGGCACTATTTTATGTTATCAAGGAATAAAAGAGAATCTTTACATTGAATATTATTATGTTTAGTTAAATAGGCTGTGCCAGGCTTCCTCCTTCCCTACATGTAGGTTGCTTGGTTTGGTTTGGGTTTGGGTTTGCTTGTTTGTTTGTTTGTTGTTGGTTGGTTTCTTTTGATGTTTTGGGGTTTTGTTTTGGCATTGTTTGTTGTTTTTTTTAAAAAAGGATACTAAGACTTGAGAGTTCATTGGTTACCTTAATGAGTCCCCTAATGGCCTGCTGAAAGCTGATGGATACTTAATGGTAGAGTAGTTGCAGGGTGCCCAGCCAGAGTAAGATGTCACTTCAAGACACTGTTCCGTAGTTCTACTATTTTTGTATGACAGCTTGTCATTGCAATAGCTAAGACAGATCTTTTAGTGGGAGTAGTTACGCAATGGGGACACATTCATCAAAGATGTAGCAAGTAGGGTGTATTTTGGAAGGGGAGATTGGTAATGATTAAATGGCAATCCTGCTAATTAAAAGTCAAAAGCAGATAAATAAGGAATAACTTTCACGATAATTGCCAAATTTATATATTTAGAGAAACTTAGCACATCATAAATATTAAATTGGGCTATTATCTGAAGTGTATCTGTGCCAGGGATCCATAAATAAAGACCTTAAGGACTAATCACTAGAAATTTTCATTATTTATGTCCTTCCACATTTTAACAAACAGAAAACTATGTCTTGTTTTCAGTGTAAGCCACAAAGGAAATATGTGCTTTTTTTTTTTTGATTAATCTTCTGGGGTGAGGAAAAGAAGAATGCTGCAGTGAAACAGTACACACAGGAAAAGACCTGAACCATGAGAAAATGTTTCAAGAAAAATCTTGGCTACTCTTTTCTTCTGAGCCTGTTAAGTATAACCTCCTGTTAAGTATACTAGTTTCTTGTCAATGTGTACCTCCATTGACTTCAATTAAGCTATCTCAGATATTCACCCTGTTGAGAGAGCAACCACTAAAAGTCATCCAATACAGAAATGCAAAAAGAGTGGTGAATCAGGTTGTTTGTGCAATTTTAGTTGTTAGTCCTGCCTTGTACCTTGTGTAATAATTTATGCAAAGAAGGTACCTAAAGACCTTTTTAGGGCCTCTGGTATTCATACTGATATTAATGGGACTGGTTTATTCCCCTTTTTGCAAGATTAAACATGTATTATGTGAACAGTTTTCTGCACAGTTGGCTTTGCTGAACCAGGATGCTGAGGCACTGGGAGAGATCTTACATGGCGTAGACCCTGAAAGTGTTGTCTTCTTGGCACCTTCAGTGTAGCCAAAACCCACACTGACTGAACAGGTTGAGAAAGTGGGTCCTGACTATGTAGGTTTGACCTTCCAATATTCTGGGAAATTAGAAGAGAGAATGGTGTGAGTAATACATTAACACAGAATCTGTAAAGAAATTTCATTTATTGGAAGCTCATTTAGAAAGGTCCATGATGAACTGTGCTGGAAAATTGTCAGACCATTGCAGCTGGATTATTCCTGTTATTGCTTTGGTTTGGATGGAGTTTATTCATAATTCATCACACACTTGAGCTCCCATAACAAGGATAAAGTGTGGGAGAGATTCAGCAGCTCAACACAGGGGTGTTGACAAAGAAATACAGCTACAGACATTTGGCAGTTCTTCCCTTCGTATTCCTGCTATCAGTCCTAAAGTAATCCTCTTTGGCCTTTTTACTACTGAAAAAGGATAATATATTTCCATTTATTGGATATTATACAAAAGCTAGTAGTTCTAAACAGTTAAAATCCATCTAAGAAGTACCAAGAACTACTTGAGGGGAGTACTAGCCAGCTATTGCTGGTACACTAAGCCATCAGATCCTTTTGAAGCATGCCAAGTAAACATGCTGCAAAATCATTCACACGGTTGCACAGAGTTTTTAGGCAGAAGTGGTATTTTGCAAGCCGAGATCCTGACTCCTTTCTGAATTTCAGTAGTTTTGAAAGGATAAAAGCTCTGCAAGTTTGTGAAGTCACCCAAGCAATACGTGAGGTCAAGAGTAAAAATAGGACCCCTGAACTCTCACTTCTTCCTCATTTAGATACTTTAGATACTGTAATTGTGGATAAAGTGCACTAGTGGAATACTATTGCTATTAAGTGAAAAATGAGCTTTTACAGGAAACCATGAAAATGAAAGTATAATTAAATCTCCATATAACTTTAGGTTGTATTGTAAGTGCTTAGCTGAAAAATTCGTCTTTAACTCATGGCCCGCAGCAATCACATCTGTTATATTTTAGGAACAGAAAGCTAATGAGGTGGAATCTGGAGTACTGAGCTTAATTGGGCTTGTTTTGATTAAGTGTATGTGCTGGGAATATTTTACACACTAGTATAAATTGCAAAACCATCAACATAAGCCACAAAATTTGCAAAATCCATTGTGGGTGTTTGGGAAAGGACTATTTCCAATAAACAATAACTGGAAAAGAATATATCTGAGGTTTTGAAGAAAAAAGTGTACTTTACCTAATTAGTGCCTTTTTGCGGTTGTAAATGGATTTCTTTCTCCTGTTGACATACATGCAAATACACAGAGACACACACAAAAGTGCTTTACAGTACACAACTGTAACAGCTTGTCTTTGGGCTGGTTAGATTAAGTCTGATTGGCAAAGGTGTTTAAAACTGCTTAAACTTTATACAAGCATGAAAAACTGGCCGTATCCTTCATATATTACATATTTAGCAGAAAGAATAATATTTTATAGAAGTTTTAAAAAATGTGTTTCAAGGTGGGCTGTGTATGCGCAGTTTTTCTTCTGTCAATCCTTATCACTTTGTGCCATGCTCTTAGATAATGTAAACCTGCATAACTTTATTGACTCTAGTACACTTTGCTGATGCACTCAATTTAGATCTGATCTCTCAAGTTCCCGTGAGTATTCAAAACTTAAGAGGTGGGAAAAAAATAGTAGTGCATTTTAGCAACATTCAAAATGGTTTTAAATGGAATTTCTCTATATTAAAAAATGCTACAAGCTGGATGTCTGATATTTTTGTATGATCCATAACTAGAAACAGATGCTGACTCTTCAAAGTAAATTGCATATGAATGAAAAGTGGTTCTCTTTAGACTAGGAAAAACCACTTCTATATATATACATATCAAAAATGTCTGATGCTTTCATTAATAGCTCTCAAAACAATTTTCAAGTAAAAATACCTCCATATTTTCACATGAGGAAAGTGAGACACCAAGAACTGGCTTGCAGAAAACCAGTGACAGAGTTCCCTGAGTGGTGTTGATATGTCCAGTTGTTGCTTGAGGTCTGTGGAGACTGACATCAGCCACATGATAGGGTCATTTGACTTTTGAATCCTTCTCTGGCTATGTGGGTTGAAGATTACAGTGCTGAAATCTTTACAGTACTCATATATGTTACATTATTTTGTACAATTCAGACTTGACTGTCTTATGTTGACTCCTTTCAGCTAGTATATATTTTCCCCCAACCCCAAATACAAATTAAAACTTTAGGCGGGGATCGTCTTCTTTTTTTTTTTTTTT
>VWZY01003617.1:220298-241953 GCA_013399075.1 Chloroceryle aenea | reverse complement strand
TTTTTCCCATTTCAATGGGATTTAGTTATTGGATTCTTCAAACCCATTAAGATCCCAGCTTTGATCAATGAATGCTTCACTATAATTGACTCGTACCTAGGAGAGCTAATAACTTCATTTCATCTTCTTACTAGTTTTATACATTTCAAAAGCCTTTAGCTTGGTATACAGTTATTGCTAGGTAAAGGAGATGTTCCTTCAGATAAGTCTGTAAACAATTCCTGATCATCCCAGTGTTCATGCTGGCTCTTCTGTTCCACATCTCACTACAGGCCTCCAGGGAAATGATGATTATAATGTTTTAACAGGTTGGCTTAAACACTTCTGCAAAACTGAAAATCCCACTGGTGAATTGCAGCTCCTTCCACTGGGAAAGGAGAATGGTATTTAAACGCACGTAGACCTCCTATGCACTATTAATATCGGCTAAGGGACTGACTGAACTAACAGGAAGGCAAAGGACAATACCTTGGGTTAGGTCTTGCTGGAGGAATCTCCTTCAGTCTTGAAAAAAAAATACTGTCTAACGGCCACAGTTATTCAGAGCTTTGGCTTTACTTTTCATTCAGAACAGTGCACTGCTAGTTGCGTTGTGACCCCTAACACTATATTGTCTGATTGATTCAATAATGACTCTGAGGAATGAGAGCCACCTACCCTATTATCAGCTCCACCTCCTGGGGTTTCCCTTAAAGGGACTTCCATTCAAGTCTGGTCTAGAGTAACATATGCAATTACACTAGGAAGAATGAAATTGTGAAAGGGGCAGCCACTGCAGCTTCAGGTCATGAGATGATTGCTGGCTGTGATTAGGAAGAAATCCCCTCCTCTTAAATGAAGTATAATAGTGTTCATATCTAAGGATTCAGAACTGGCCATTGTTAAAGATAGGACATTGCCTGTGACAGTTCGTACAGTCTCTGGTTTCCCTCTTCTTCCGCTTTCAAAATGCAGCAAATGAAAAGAAAACTTTCAGAAACTTCCTATCTTCTGTTTTAAAAAATAATGTAAAGGGGAAATAATTTTTTCTAGTCTGTTGTTCTACTGTGCAACATTCCACTACAGCTTTTTCCTTTAAAAGTAATTTTGAATGTTTTTTTTTTTTTTTTTTTGACATAGACAGTGTTTGATGTTTCTAATATTTGATGTAAAAGTTCTGAATTAATTTCACTGTATTGAGCCTACTAAATATGACTTCTTTCATAAGCATGTTGCTCGTGTGAAAGACTGTGATCTCAAAGGATTTTCTGTCAGTCACCTCATAAAATAAAGGTTATTATTATTATCAGTGGCAAACAATAGCTGATGACTTCAAGTTGAAGAAAGGTCAAGAGACTAATCACTGATATGCTTTCAGCAGCTATATTTTCAAGTCAGAACTTAAGCACCTGTTAAAGGCATATTTTTTCAGCTTTAAATTTTATCTTGTTTTCCCTCATTGTCTGTATATGTGCATGCATGAGCACATAGATCCCTCTCAGGTTAGGTCATTTATTATCTGCCAAGTTTCACTTGAGCAAAATAACACAAAACCATAATATTTTCAGAATGTGGAATAGAAGTAATTGAGACAATCATGCATTGTGGATCAGAGAGGAGTAAGTGGATGGTAACTATGTGGCATCCCTGAGTAAATTTCAATTCTCTAACATGGTTCTTAAACCAAGACTCCATTCTGCTTCTGCTGGTATGCTTCTTCTGCTGGAATGCACTTAAGAGCATGGGGTACACTGTGGTCCTGAGCATGGGGTACACTGTGGTTTCTCAGGACCATTGTTTTAGAATTCTTGCACTATAAAATTAGACCAGGTTTTCTGGAGGTACATCCTTTTTCTTCTGATCTTGCAAAATATGGAGTATCAGTAATGTATCAGCCTATTCAAATCTTGGAGAATGAACAGAGATGGTGGGATGTGCTGCGTCTGCTCAAACTTCAGTTAAAGCATTAAAAGTTTATGTAGGTTATCAGTATCTTCCTTCAAACTGAAGGAGCTAGCTGTGCTTTGATTATGTAGTGTAGGTGGAGACACAGCCTGACAGATGCAGAGAACTATTCAACCAAAAGCTGGCATCAGCTGAATTTCTTCATTGTTTCTGAATGCAGTGTTGAAACTACTGAACAAGTCATTGTTGGTACATGACTGTCTATTTCTTCACATAGAATTAAAAGAAAATATTAGAGCAAGAAAAAAAGTAGGTGAAATTGATTTCATATAACAATAAACTTCCAGCCTTGCCTCACATCTCACTCAAATAACCTTTGTAACTAATTATAGTGGAACCTGAAAATAAAGCACTTCTAGGCTGAAGGGTTTTAGAAGTCATCAACATTATCCAGTGCTCAATATAGCCAAAATCCTATATGCTATTATGTTCTTGTGCCAGCAAGACTGCCTGCAAGTTAACATCTATAAAGATTGCAACAGAACAAGAGGCAAACGTTGGTATCATCAAATATTATATTGATATCCAAAGACATTATGGTAGGCTTGGAAATCAATATTTTCTAAGCACTTTTTTTTTTTTTTTGACTTTGACTTTCTATGAAATTTTGTAGATGGTGGTTTTCCTCCTTTTTCACTCCTGGTAGCATAACCAGATACTCAGCTTCATTCACAGTTGAGACTGTTTTTTTTTTTTCCTCTCTGCCCCTTAAAGTATTAGAAGTATGCTTTTACATTTGTTGGTTACTATCCTCTCTGATGCAGATTTACAGTTACAAAAGGCTTATCTGTCCCCCACTCAATTCGTGATAGTTCAGATGGTCTTTTAGATTTCAAGGAGTCAGTATTTAAAGGCTGTTTACATTAAAGGCACTTGTCATTCTTGAAAAGAGATCCTGGATTGCTTCCTTTTCCACTTCCCATATCATAGAATCATAGCATGGCAGGGGTTGGAAGGCACCTCTGGAGATCATTGGGTCCAACCTATTGGACAATAGCTCCACAAACTTACTGTCCACCAGGACTCCAAGGTTTCCTCCGAGTTTTGTTTCATCAGCAAACTTGCTGAGGGTACACTCTATCCCTTCATCCAGGCTATTGATGAAGATGTTGAATAAGACTGGGCCTAGTACTGATCCCTGGGGAACACCACTAGCTACAGGTTACCATCTGGACACTGTTCCACTGATCACAATCCTCTGAGCTCTCTTGTTTAGCCAATTCTGAATTCAACTCAAGACCCCCTCTTCTAACCCACATTTACTGAGCTTACCTATGAGGTTGTTATGGGAGACAGTGATGATCTGTGTCTGCTTCTGTATGCCTGGGTCTCTGTTTCTATCAGTGTTCTTCCTTTACACCATTTATAACATTCCAAATATCCCAGTTGTTTGGTTTTTTTTCTAAATGTTCCATGTACCTTGTTGTAGAGGAAATTTTGTTTCTTATGTTTAGTGACATTCAGCACGTACTACAAGATTTATCTATTCACTTTCTCGGGTTTTCTGCAAAAGAATATTTCTTCCCGTGACCATGCACCATTATAGATTCCTGGAGCAGTTGCTGGAGGTCCATAGAGAACTGCCTAGCAAAGCACAGGTTTTTCTACATTTCCAGCTGTTATCTTAAAACCAAATAAAATTATATTCAATAGTTTCTGAATTTCACTATTCAAACAAGGCAGTTACAGTTGTTACACAAGACTGATGTGTAGTTGTGAAATGTTCTGTGTGGTGGCTAGTAGGATGGGAAAGTGAGAGTCAAGGGGTTAAAATGTGACCCACAATCTGGAAAAGTTTGAGAACACTTGCTCTTTACAAATTCTCTGCCTCAGCTATAATCCCCTGATTGGCCTGTATGGAATATCCTTTTGAGTCAATTCAGTTTTATGATTTCTAAACTCTGATGGCTTTAATTTACTGTAAATCTTTCCAGAGATTATGATACTTTGTACAGCATATCCATAAATAAGTTTTATGACAGCCTCATTAATCAGGCTACATTTTAAAAGCATTACCCTTTTTCCCCTCTGTTGAATCCATAGCTTATCCTTCCTCACTTATAATTAGTGATCATTCAAATAAATATTTTTTTTTCAAACTAGGGAGTTAAACTGATCTAGGACATCTTCATTCTCCACTTGATGTTTTACCAGTATCTGAGAGGTATTTGAAAACTTGGGTCTACATTAGCATATTGGATTATCTTTGAAGCAGAGGTAAGTCTAAAGAGATCAATCACTGTAAAGCTTGCTCCTTTTAACTTCAAGGTACCTTGCTTTATGAACAGAGCATGTATTGGTCACCTTTATTTTCCCTGAGGAAAGTGGGTGCCTCAAACAGGAAGATCAAACACTAACCTACTGGAAATGAAGCCATTTAAAATTAGTTAGCACCTAGAAACCTTGTAATTTCTATTACTGAAAGAATAATTAGGCCATTTAAAAACCCCCAAACTATTATTTGTCTTCATAGTGGAAGGGCTTCAAGAGGAATTTGGGACTGTCCCCAGTCCAAAGCATCAGGAAATTTTGTCATTTGGGTTTTGACCACTGGGAGTTAAAGATATCAGGAATAAGTCCATTAGAGAAAAATATGATTTCTAGGACTTCCAGACTTCCTTCCAAATCTTCTGACCCATAGATTAGTATGTGCATTGGTAAGAGTTATCTCATGCAAACGTTTACAAGTTAGTTATCAAGGTACAAAGCTCTGGTTTAGTAACATACTTGGTTTATCAGTAACATTGATTTAAAGCATGAACCTAAAAATATAACTCTGAAAAAGACATCAGTTCTTTTATTGTCAGTTAAGAGAGTAAAGGGTACAGGACAGGAGGTTGAGCAGATTGCTATATCTTTCATCGACATTATTGTGCCAATCATAATGGTGCATAGAATTGCTTGATAAACTTGCTACTCTAATGTCTCTTTCTAGTCAGTGGAGGACACATATTATCACAGAGTGATTTATAAGAGATATCTGTGGATGAGATGGACCAGCCTGCATGGGTGTTTGACTCCATCAATAGTAGAGAGTTAAGGTGAATAAGAAGATGGTTCATTTCTAGATACTCAGGTTATATGAGACAAATATGGCCATATTGCAGGCAGAGAGACAAAGGGACCAACTCTGGCACTGATGGGCTCTGTGACGCCAGCTTTATTTTTCCTTTTGAACAGGGAGTTTCCTCGGCATGGGGGGACCCAGAGAGACAGTAAAGAGCAACAGAGTCTGCAACTCTCACAGGTGTGCTCTGGAGAACGATGCAGATGGGGAGCATAGCTGGGAAGCTGCAGGAGATTTAAACATAGTGAAACCAGAAGCACCACCACATCACAGGCAGAGAGACAGCTACAGCCTTCTCAGCAAACACCAGCAGCGTGCGTGTTGTTTCTATGAATCCAACCCTAGGTTTGAAAACATTAGGATACTTAAATAAAGTAGGATCTAGTTGACTGGACTTGCATAGAAACATAGAAATGTCTGGGTTGGAAGGTATCTCTAGAGGTCTTCTGGTCCAACCCTCCTGCTGAGAACAGGGACATCCTCAACTAGAGCAGGTTGCTCAGAGCTTCATCAAAGCCCACCTTGAATGTCTCCAGGGATGGGGCCTCAACCACCTCCNAGAGAGTTAAGGTGAATAAGAAGATGGTTCATTTCTAGATACTCAGGTTATATGAGACAAATATGGCCATATTGCAGGCAGAGAGACAAAGGGACCAACTCTGGCACTGATGGGCTCTGTGACGCCAGCTTTATTTTTCCTTTTGAACAGGGAGTTTCCTCGGCATGGGGGGACCCAGAGAGACAGTAAAGAGCAACAGAGTCTGCAACTCTCACAGGTGTGCTCTGGAGAACGATGCAGATGGGGAGCATAGCTGGGAAGCTGCAGGAGATTTAAACATAGTGAAACCAGAAGCACCACCACATCACAGGCAGAGAGACAGCTACAGCCTTCTCAGCAAACACCAGCAGCGTGCGTGTTGTTTCTATGAATCCAACCCTAGGTTTGAAAACATTAGGATACTTAAATAAAGTAGGATCTAGTTGACTGGACTTGCATAGAAACATAGAAATGTCTGGGTTGGAAGGGATCTCTAGAGGTCTTCTGGTCCAACCCTCCTGCTGAGAACAGGGACATCCTCAACTAGAGCAGGTTGCTCAGAGCTTCATCAAAGCCCACCTTGAATGTCTCCAGGGATGGGGCCTCAACCACCTCCCTGGGCAACCTGTTCCAGTGCTCCACCACTCTTGTGGTAAAGAACTTCCTCCTTATTTCTAACCTAAATCCACTCCTTTCTAATTTAAAGCCATTACCCCTCATCCTTTCACTACAGGCCTTTGTAAACAGACCCTCTCCAGTCTTTTTATAAGCTCCCTTCAGGTACTGGAAAGTGGCTGTTAAGTTTCCCTGGAGCCTTCTCTTCTCCAGGCTGAACAATCCCAGCTCCCTCAGCCTGTCCTCACAGGAGAGGTGCTTCAGCCCCCTGATCATCTTTGTGGCCTTCCTCAACAACAACCAATTTGTGGCCAAACTTCTTTTGATGTAGCCCAGGATGTGACTGGCCTTCTGGGCTGCAAGCACACACTGGCTGTGTGCCACTGTTTGTGATGACTGAGAATGTTTGATTACTGGAAGGAATGAGAAGACGTGAGGGATATTTTGAGGGTCAACTTCAGAAACTTTTAAAATAAAACATTTTGAAAACAGTCCCATCGATATATTATATAAACTTTTATTATGGACAATAAATTGTCCCTTGAAGTTTTGCTGACCCTTGCATTTGTCCATTGCTTTAAATCATGACAATATGCACTAAGGGGTTAATGATGACTTCACACTGTCCTCATTCTAGCTAGAAACACTCTATTATTGCCTACCAATTAGTCAAGATTTGGGCAAAGTGGATAGAAAGGATATGTTATATTTAGCACCTATCTAGGTATACTTTGTTTTATGATGTGCCATGTATGGATACTGTGTATCCACAGAAATAATACAAGCTGTCATTTTAACACATGAAAGTTAATAATCCCTTTTTCTCATTACAGTTTTTCAACTCAGAAACAATATAGATTGGAACAGGGTTATACATCTACTGACTTCCAGCCTATTGTCTCCATTACTTTGGATGACCTTAATTTACACTGCTTTGACATGCCCTTCCTGAACAACTGGGAGCTAACCTTCTTTCAAACACTTTCCTGTGACTGCCCAGAGGGTGGCAACAGCCTTCTGCAATTCACTAAGACAGACACATGGAGAAGCTCATCTTACTGAAGCATCAAGAAGAAGGTGCTGTGCACCTACAAGGCCTGGTGAGATGTGTGGATGAGCAAATCCTGGAAAAAACAGTCAGACATCTATGGTTTTGCAAAGTGGATGCTAACGTGCACACTGAAGTACTTCAGGGGTGGAAATAAAGAACAGAATCTCTCTGAAAAAACAGGGAAGTCTTTTTTTTTGACAAATTATATCCAAGAATGACCTCATTTTCTCCAGTGACTACTAAGAGAAACTGAAGGATAGCTTGAGTAACCAGCTTTAATGCAAACATCTTCACTGCTGATTTCAGTGGTGGGAAGATTTCTTCTGTTAGCCACACAGCTACATCTGAGACAATCCCAAAGAATTCAAGATATCCACACCAAATATGACAAGGCAATTAAAGGAAATGCCCTTCATGAGATAGTAATAGCTGGAGCTAGGTGGGGTCTCCTAGAGCATCTCTAGACAACTGTGTTTGAACAATTGAATTCCACCTCCCAGCATACATTTAGATCATTCCAGGTGGGCTTGAATTTAGGTGTCATTAGTTTAAAGAGGATCTTATCCATGAAGTCATGTGAGATGAAGCCTATACAAGAGATCAGAAGACCCATTCCAGTTTTGCAGTGGGATATGTCCTCTTTGCAGGTGCCAACAATACTGCATTGAGTTTCTCCTTCTCTATATGGTATAAAGAGGTATGGAACTACTGGAGATACCCCAGCAAAGGGCCAGTAAGACAGCTAAGGACCTGGAACATCTCTCAAATGAGGAAAAACTGAGAGAACTGGGACTGTTTAGTCTAGAGAGGAGAAATGATAAAACTACCTTCTACCCAACTAATGAAATTGCTTTCATGTATTGTAGTGCAAATGCACATTATTCACTGGGTATTTTTATTCCCTACCTATTTTAAAATACAGATTAACTCTGCATGTGTGTATGTGTTTTTCTGTCTGTTTGCATAGTCTTTCAAGATAAAATCTCCCGGAGGAGGAAAACGTGCTGAGCATTTGTACAGTAATCAACACAGCTGGCAAATCAGCTATACCATAGCCATCTTTCCTCCCATTTTGGACAGCTTCTTTCATTTTTACATCATAATTGAGTGATCTAAATCAACAAATATAGTTGCACTAAAAGAAAAAGGGCTTTTAAACAAAATTCAAGAATGTCCTGAACACCAGTCTGCTTGTGCCACCACAGTGCTAGATGTTATTATCAAATTGTGTAATCTCAATGCACTGAGATAGTTTGGATCATGTTTTGCTCCACAGATAGGACAGTTTAGCCTAACATTTGGCCAAATTGCCTTGTAACTACAAATTCAGATTTGATTTTTTTCATTTGCCCATTTGTTCTGGATAAATTGAAGCCAAAGATCCTTCCTTCCTAACATTTTCTGTAACAAATTCAATTTGTAGTGCTATGTAATAACAGACTGACCATAAATGGTGCAAATCTGCCAGTAATTGGCAAGCAAATGCTGTCTGAATTTGATTATGTTTATTCTTATAGAGCTCAGGTCTTGGAAATACGCACATTTGTACATGAGTGTTTGGAGCATTCAAGTATCTGCAGGACTGTGGACTAGTAAGGCATGTATATTCCTTGGCTGTTGAATTCATGAAGCAAAGGTATGTATTCAGAGTCAGTTCAAGGCAGTGTAGGTAAAATTTAATTTTGCTGCTCTCAGGACAAATAGCTGATACTGGGTCATGTTCTTGCCATGGAAGCAGGTGAAGCAGAAGTGGTGGAAGGAAGAGATGGGGAAGACTACTTCGGAATCAGTTTTGCTGGTTCCACTGCCTCCACTGGGAAAGTAAGACTGTGATTTGCCTTGAGGGACCATCTATGTAACTTCTTTAAATGAAGCATTCCCAGCAGCACCTACCTCCTCTCACAGCTCCAAGCTTCCTTCAGTGGTAGCAATGACAAAAAGTAACTTATTTTCTTAAGGCTTTAGTAAAACTGGTATTAGGGTTATCCTGGGAATGATTTTTTTTTTGCCCCTAAATATTAATTTACAGAATTGCCTAGATTGCTCATGAAAAATTAACTGTCTTCATATGGCCAGGAACCACACACACAAAGCAACCCATGCTCCCCATTGCCAGATTATTTCAAACAGCAAGGATGTCCTTCAACCAAAGAAAAGGAAGTCTGTGTTTTTACAGAAGAAGACTACACAGACAGAGAAAGAATTTAAGCAACTCTAGTAGCATCCTAGGAATTAGCCCTGACTAATGAAATATCTAACTCAACATGCATAAGTAAGTGCTTGCCTAACTAAATTACCTGATATTCTGATACTGGCTGTTGGGTTTGTATAAAAATAAAAATTTTAACATGGAACTCCCACTTGGTTTTAGTAGGAAATTCTGTAGAGAGAACATTGGCAGACTACAACTCTGACTGAGCCATGCTGTAGAAAGCTTAAGTGTGTTCTGGGTAATGTAGTCTGATTTCTGTTTTAATGGAACGAATTACTAGGATAGGCACTTATGTTAAATGGCCCGACTGAGAACTCAGCAGCCAGACGAGGTAAGAAAGAGTTTAAGATAAAAGTAATAATCTATAAGAGTTTAAATCCATTGTTCCAAATGAGAATATAATGGCTAGTACCAGAGCCCAAGAAAGCAGGTGAGACATTTGGCTCTGTATCTGACCCTGCTGAAGACTTGCTCTGTGATCTTTCACAAATTTGGAGAATATTCCCGGGTGCCAATTTAAATGCTCATGAACTAGTTGTAGTGTAATTTATTTTTCTCTTGGGAAACTATCAGAGGAGAGATTCTGGAGCTTAAACTAATGTTCCTGAAGTGCTTTAAGATTACCGGATGAGTGGTATTCCATAAATATAAGATTTAGGGACTTAAGTTTAATCTATCTGAAGTAATTCAGGAGGATCTCCATTGAAGCCCAGTGAGTTGTAGTGGCACAATATTAGCATGAGTAAGATGACTTTGCATTCCATTCTTAGGAATAAAAAAACCTTACCTTTCCCCAGCTTTGTGGGTTGGCTTGCTGTTAATGCCATTGTGCTAGGTACAGAGATAATTTCATGTGAGCAGTGTTTCATATCCACATTACAAAGGCAAATGTCTGCACAAGAGGCTGTAACTTTACAAAGCTGTGAAGAAAGTTTGAGCAATGATGACATGTCTAAACTCGGCTGTGGATTAAAACCATTCAGAATGTCATAAGAAAGATAAAAGTCCAGTAATTTGTAAACTTCATGTTCTGTGTCAATGATCTATCAAAGTAATACTATTTTTTGAGACAAATTGTTTAGTCTCATGAAGCTAAGGATGACTCAGGATGGAGAAAAACTCACTGAAACAGACTCTGGACTTGCAGTAATGGGATGAGTTTTTTCTTTAATATTATTGTAGACATTTTTCTCCAAGGCTTTCAGATTTCAGTCACTAGTCCACTGAGTCTGGGGAGAAATTGATTTAAAAGAATAGCAATACAGGATCTCACTCAAAAGTGAATTGGATACAATACCATTCAAAGTAGTATGAAGCTTTTAAAAGGCAAACATTTTAACAAAATGTCTAGTTTTCCTCCTTTTTGGTGCATGAAGTTTAAGTGCTTTTTGGCAGATAGAAACTAAAACAGACTAAAAGAATTTAGTGAAAAGATAGTGGAGTTAAAAGGCAAGCTAGTTCAAAGGAACACAGTTCCAAAGAAATTGAATTTTGTCATATGGTCTGTAGTAAGCAGAAAGCATTTCACAGAATCACAGAATCACAGAATCCTAGGGGTTGGAAGGGACCTCGAAAGATCATCTAGTCCAACCCCCCCTGCTAGAGCATTTGTTTGTATGTAACCCCCTGCTAGAGCATTTGTTTGTATGTAACCTAGGCACCTAGATACAGTGGTGCTTCATCTTCATCGAGTCCATAGGAATCTACATTCCCAATAAAGTCCGTGAAGAAAGCTATAGGGTCATTCAGTCTGCTTAAATTAAGCATAATTTTTCTTCTCACAGTGCAAGGAAATCTCAAGAAATGTGAGCTACATTCTGCTTATAACCCCTAACAGGAAGGTTCCCTTAAAAAATGACAGGATGTCAGCACTGACCACTCATCACTCTCTAGTCACCTTTTGCCTAAGGGCTGTGAGGGTCTCCAGTCCCTTCACCTCAGCCTTATGTCCCATATCTGGCAGAGTGCTGAGACCACCAAGCAAGAACTGAGAGAAGAAACATTACTTTCAACAAAAAGACACAGTGTGGCCCTCCAGAGTTTGCTCTCTCCAGTGTTATTATGCATGTGGATCAAACCTGCCCAGTTCCTCCTCATTTTGCAGCATGGATAACCACATGTGAGTGTTCATCCTTGTACTTTGACCCTGTTGAACTTATCAGTGCAGGTGAATCCTCAGATTTACTCTAAGAATTAGATGGGTTTATTTCCAAAACTGTTATTTCTACATATGTGTATATGCAAACAAATTTCAGAGGATGTCTAATGCATGTTCAAATTTCAGTGCTAGTATTGGAAGGTAGGTGGGCAGGTTCACTTTTAGAGGATTTGGGAGTGTCTAGGTTCTTAAGTCCAACTTGCACGGGTTGAAATTAACGGAACTCCTTCCTTTTTTTTTTTTATTTTTTTTTCTTTTTTTTTTATTTTTTCCTTGCCTAAGTGTCAAACACAAAAATAAAGAGAAGAATATTCACATGTTGTTTTAAATCTCTATATCAGTGTTAGTCTTCTACATACTGAACAAACTACTTTGTCAGAGCTACTACAACTCAGATTCAGTAAAATACTCTTTCAATCTATGTGCAAGTGCTTTGGGCTCTGCTTTCTTGAAGACTACCTGGCAAAGTGGGAACTTAAAACCTAAATCACTCGCATTTGTTTTTAAACTCCAGGAAATCTCAAACCCAAATGAGAAATTAACTGTGTAAGAGAATTTCTGCTATTGCTATGTAGGGCATGAAACCTTAAGTGCTATTAGATAAGATCTGAATTGGGATATTTCTTGATTAAATATTTTTATCACTGGGGAAAAAGAACAAAACAAAACAAGACAAAACAGTGGTGGACTTTTGTCATTGGGGAAAAAAAAAACAAACAAAGCAGTTTAAATGCTTAAGCATGGAGAATACTCCTAGCAGTCCCCACCCCTCCTGCCCCCAAAGTTAAGTACATACTCTTAAGATGTGAGGTTTATGTATTAATTTTCTCTTGAACTTTTCTTCTTTGGCTTCATGTTTTGTGAAGGATACACTTTCAAGTCTTTCTCACTCTCCATTCATTATTGCAGCTGTATTATGATCTCTTAAAGTATGTCTAATATTAGCAACAATATTGTTTGTCTTACATTTCATGGTACTTACACAGAGGGTTGCCATAACCTTGCTTCCAGTGCAATCAATGGACACAGAAGGATACTGCATCAAGGTGTGGTGAAAGTACAGGTGTGTCATACCTGTGATGTAATATGGAATGTATACTCATGCAGATGGATACTAGATGGATGAAAAAAAATCACTTCATATTGTTCAGAATGTGACAGTTCTCCCTGCATGGGACTCAAAAGACTGTCTGCAAGGGGTAGACAAGCCTCCATATCTCTAGCTTCAGAAGTTTGTTACTCACAGTGCAATTTTTGCTTTGAACCAGCTTTTAAAGTGATGGAGCTTGGACAATACCTTCTGTTGTTTTCCTACTTGTTTACATCCTGCCAATTTCACACATAACACAAATGTCATCAACAGCAGTGGGTTTTCCTTATGATAGGGAAAAGTACAGACCTTGTTTCTGTCTCTGGAAACAGGCAGGAGCATGAAACAGCATCTATACTAGGAAATTAAATAGTCAGGGCAACACTTTTTTCTACCCTGAGGCCAACTGGCACCATCTAGCCACATACATCCTACTAAACACTCATCTTTCAAACCCAGGGGGCTGCATCTCAGCTGTTGAATGGGAACTGCCCTTCTTTGGTTCTGACCCCTGAGCGTCCCTGGGAACTCCTTGGGAGAGTGCTAACTTGGACCCTGACTAAAGTGTGCCAAAAGCCATTTAACAGCTTAATAGTGTGGATGACTGAGCTGTCTGGTATCTGAGCCCTGACACTGTTTCATTCATTTGCATAAACTCGCCTTCTTGCTCTTTTGTGCATTTCAGATGTTACTATATGTTGTCTTCGTATCTCACTATCAAGCTCAAATTCTGTTGTCAAGGGTTTGGAGGCAGGGAGGGCAGTAAATGGCTACAAGGCAGATATCAATTATTTCAGTAAATTTGTGGGATATGCAAAGCACACGAATATGCAAATAAGTCCAATTCCGCCTTAAGAAAGTAATATATTATGTTCAGGCTGGGGCTTTTATTACAGAATATGATTTTCAACGTGGAAGAAAGAAAAATGAAGGAAAGAACAACCCAAAATAATTAGAATATATTGCATGTTTCTATAAAAAAAAGTGTAAATCAATTTTCTGTTTATATTCACTTTTCTTGAATGAGCTAGTAGTTTTTCAGACATAGGAAGAGCTTTTATGCTATAGTTTGCTTTCTGCTTGCATGAACTGGCAATGAATGATACAGCATTACTTTGGAAGGAGAGACATTTCATTTTTCTTGAACAGACTGCATAGAAGTCCATTGTGATCATGAATCATTTGGAAAAGCAGCTAAAATGGAGGAAAATAATTCAGTGTAGTATAATGTTCTATTCACTGACAATAGGTGACCTGTACTTGATCATAGACTTGGTTTTATGTTCGTAGTATGGTTACACAGAATGAAAAGAACTTGGAAGTTGCAGATAATTTAGGTTCAATTATATGGTAGAAATTTTAATTTCTGAGCCTAAATTGAAAATAAAAGATAAGAGTATAGTTGGCTTTATGTCTTCTATTGAAAAACTTAAAAAAATCCATCTGTCCAACTGCTAGAAAATAAATTAGACCTTTTAGCTATTAGAATTGAATATCTCAATGAGACATTGAGAGAGAGACCAGGAATGTGCACTGGGCAGTGTTAAGAGACTTCATATGTAGATTGTTCAAGGGAGAGATATTTCCACTTAACGGGCTTAGGACAGGAAAAGCAACCAGTATTTAGTTTTCAAAGAATGAAGAACTGGCCTCTTTTATGTTTGACTTGCTTTTCCTTCATGCTGTTAATTGTATGCAGGCTTTTATAGTCAACTAAAAGTCTCTTGAATGGACCTGTAGTACTGGATCCTATAAACAGATTAAGTTAGAAATGCCATCTCTGGTAGAATACAATTTAAAGGTATGTCTGTGCTGCATAGTGAGTGGTAGTGAGACACCCTCAAATATCTTTGTGCAGAGATACTCCAAAGCCAGGAACAGGATCTTCTTGAACCAGTGATGCTGATGACCAGGGCTTTTTCCCTCAGGCACAACCTCGTACCAGCACCACTTTCATTCCTCTTGTTGGTACGTCTGAGGAAAGCTGGAATATATGTTGTGTGTACACTAATCACGGGATTCAACAGCAAGTGCCTGAAGCACCAATGTTCTGCTGTGAGCTCAAGAGTTAGAACTTTCTTCCAGGTCATCAGCAGAGCTGGAGCTGAAGATGAAGGTACCAGAGGGCAAACCAGACAAGTAAATAAACACTCCAGAAAACAGATGGGAGACACCCAAGCCGGATGAGCATGACTAGGATGACATAGAGCAGTCTAGAGCAGCAGCTTTGCTGTAAGTGTTCATAGGCTGGGTACCTAAGGCAGAAAGGAAAGGGGTGAAGGAAAGTATTGCCTCTTTGGTGATTTTAAAAGAACTATTGTACTATATCTGCTACGCTGGAAAACAGTGGGTGTGCTTTTTGTCCGTTATCTTTGAAACTGACCTCCAAGTGAATGGAAATGAGTTTACATCATTCCAAAGCTGAACTGAACAGGAAAGGACTGTGGTCTACTCTTTACAGTTTTATCATTCAGATCTACCACCCCACAGCTGAGTAAATCATATGACTTTATGACAAGAGAAAGCATTTTGCTTATGCAGAACAAAATGAACTTCTGGCTTCAAAATTCAGTCAAGATTTAATATTGCAAATTTTCCTCTCCAGTTTGTCTCTTTGCTTGTATGTATGTTTGTTTCTTTGTTTGTTTTCTCAAGCTTTAACAGGAAACATGGAGACTTCATACTTGTAAACTGAATGATGGTGTTCTAGAGTAAAAAACAATATCTGTCTGGATTGAATTGTCCACTTTCCTTTGGGTATTTTTTAACTTTTTTTTAGTTCATCACCATGAATTTACAAATGCAAATGTGATTTAATAAAGGACAGTGGGCATCATCTAGTTTCATGAGGACAGGCTGAGGGATTTGGGGTTGTTCAGTCTGAGGGAGTTGGGGTTGTTCAGCCTGAGGAAGAGAAGACTCCAGGGTGACCCTGGAGCAACCTTCCAGTGCCTGAAGGGGGCCTACAGGAAGGCTGGAGAGGGGCTGTTTATGAGGTCCTGTAGTGAAAGGACGAGGTGTAATGGGTTTAAATTAGAGAAGAGTAGATTTAGATTGGACATCAGGAAGAAGTTCTTTACATTGAGGGTGGTGGAGCCCTAGAACAGGTTGCCCAGGGAGGTGGTTGAGGCCCCATCCCTGTAGATATTTAAGCTGAGGCTGGACGAGGCTCTGAGTAGCCTAGTCTAGTTGAGGATGTCCATGCTCACTGCAGAGGGGCTGGACTAGATGATCTTTGGAAGTCCCTTCCAGCCCTAGCCATTCTATGATTCTATGAAGCATGGAGACATGGGGGTGGACTGCTGATAATTCTAATCAAACGGCTCACACCTTGACCTCCTTGACATGCAATACCACTTTAAACAGCAGTGCTCTAATAGAGAAAAGAGCTACTGTACTTACCCACTCAATAATTTGCATAATTTTGAAGAGCTGAAAATGTCACTGCTGTTTTATGATAATTGTTGGGAAGTGATTAGATATAGCATTTATACATTCCATAAAAAGAAAGTATTTTACTATTCTCTCTTTAATATTAATAAGGATTAATAAAACGAAAAATAAAATCACCTTGGAGGACAAACATTATGTGTGAAATAATAGGTGTCATATGAAGGCACATGAGCTATCCATCCAATTGCTGTAGCTTGTCATATTTGGGAAAGACTTCAAAAGGCAAAGCCTTGATTGCCCTTCATGCAATTTCAAATGCAAATCTTAACAATAGGAATAGCTAAAAATAATCCATTATTTTCTTCCTTCTCTGCCTTGTAGCTGTGATTAGAATACTCCAAATTTATGTATCATGTAATTCAAACTTTTTTTTATTGTGATGGATGTACATTAACTGCTCATCTGTTCATTGTTCTTCTCCCAGCTAAACCCTCTGATAAAATGACTGAAAGATCAGTTCAAGTTAAGAGAATATAATCCTCACAGCTCCCTGAATTTAAGAAGATTTGTTGTTGTGGAGTAGCAAGATCCATACTTGTTATGTAAAGAGTCTCTACAATACAAATGCTTGAGGGAGTGTGGTTTCATAGAAGTCCCTGTCCATCATCCCTTTCACTGTTTGAGTCTTTCTCAGACTCATCTTTTTCTTATACTGCAATACTGCACAGCTGACTTTTATAAAGGTAATTTTTACAACACATCATGAAAGGCAGGACTGCAGTGTCTTCACTCAGCTCCATCTGGGAACCTGGCCATGAATTCCAGTCTCACTTAGGGTTTCAGTCTCTGTGTGATGTGAATTATGTGTTTCTGGTGGACAACAAACTTAATTTTGGCAGTCTGTGCAGAATGAAGAGCTTACTAATTAGTTTCCTCCCAGTTTAGTGTAACTGCTCAATTACACTTGCAGTCTAGAAAGGAGAGGAGGAAAGAGGTGGGAATTACTGCTACACAGACGAAGATGAAAGACTTAGGAATGTATTCTTTATCCAGCACAATTTTACAGAGGATGAAGTATTACATATCTGTATGATACAAACTCTCATTCAAAGAAATGTGACTAAACAGACACATTAATTGTTCCAAAATGCAACACATATTCTCTAGAAAGTTCTTGAGATGTATCTTATTTTTTGTTTAATTAGGAAAATACTGTCAGAATAGCTAAAACATCTCTATTTAAAAGGAGTATTTAATTTTATACTTTATTATAGAATAAGCCTAAACATTATTGCCTTACTGAAATATATGTGAGAGAATAAATGGTAGCCTGGACTGGCAAGAAAGAACTAGCACAGCCTCATGAAGACTGGTCAGTCCATCTAATGTACTAAGTTGCTACTGTGTTCAGCAACACAGAAAATCAACCACCATTTCATGTAGAAGGGACAGAAATTCAATAACTGCTCTGCAAGTCATAGTGGCAGGACTTGCTAGAAGTAAGCTGATCATGCTGTCAGCAGATCTCAGAGTGGAAGACACATTGTCCACCTTCATTGGAAAAGTTTGCAAAGGTTTTTTTTTTATGATACAGAAAACCATATGGTTATAATGCAGTGTGTAAAATTGTATTTATCTGGACTATTTCTATGGTAGTATAGCCATTTTAGTGTGCATCTCCACCCACATGAATTGACCCTGTGTCTCATAATTTGTGTCTACTATATTTGCTGTGACTAGAAGATATTGCATACTGTAGCATATATAGAACACCCATTCACATGCTACCATCTTAAGTTTGATTTTTCTGTTGGTTCTTTTTCAGGCAATTTTTTTTTTTTTTTTCTGAGAAATCAGATGAGAGCATCCCTTTTTAGAAAGACATCTATTATGAATTCAAAGATCTGGTGAATACTTCAATGTTTAATTACCCTTCATGTAAAAATGCTGTTACGATATTTCAAGGTTGACTTTGCCTAGTTTCAATTTCCAGCCACTTGATCTTGTTAGGTCTTTGTCTCCAAGGCTGAGAGAACTCCAGTATCATATTCGTTGCCTGTATCTGTACCTATTCACAGTGACTGAGACATGTCTCAGCCTTTTCTATTCAATAAATTGAGCTCTTTAAGCTTCACATCATAAGACTTTTTTCCAGTCTCTGAATATTATTTTTGTTTTGTTGGCTGTTTTTATTGTTTCCACTAATCTTATAAGGTGACAGATTTAGTCTTTGAAATTTAGAAGATAAACCCACTACCACCCCTACCTTTACTTCTACTGCCATTTCTTGACTGTTAAAAGGGATACTCCAAAATGAACCCTCTAAAATTTTATTGAGGGGAAAAGTACTTAGATAAATGAGTACATTCTTTTGACATTGAATGGTGAAGAGCATACAAAAGCAGGAGGTACAAACTCTCACATCACTTAGATAGCTTCAGACCATGAATTCTGACAAATACCTGGTTTGTCCTCCAGCAGTTGTGACAATACCTCAAAGCTAGGTTTTGTGCATAATTTCCATATGATTCATAAACACTTTCTTTTTCTGATGTTAACATTTTTGAGACAGTGTTTTTGCCAGTCTTTCTCCTTCAGAATTTCATAGAACTGTAGAATCATAGAATGTATTGGATTGGAAGGGACTTCTAAAGGTCATCTAATCCAATCCCCCCGCAATAAGCAGGGACATCTCCAACTAGGCCAGGCTGCTCAGAACCTCATCAAGCCTGGCCATGAATGTCTCTGGGGATGGGGCCTCCACCATCTCTCTGGGCAAACTATTCCAGTGATCTATCACCCTCAGATAAAATAACTTTTTCCTAATGTCTAACCTAATTCTACCCTTTTCTAGCTTAAAGCCATTATCCCTTGTCCTGTCACTGCAAACCCTTGTGAACAGACCCTCTCCTGCTTTCTTACAGGCCCCTTTCAGGTACTGGCAGGTCACTATAAGGTCCCACCAGAGCCTTCTCTTCTCCAGGCTGAAGAACCCCAAGTCTCTCTGCCTGTCTTCATAGGAGAGTGCTTCAGCCCTCCCATCATTTTTGTGACTCTCCTCTGGATATGCTCCAAAAGGTCCACATCCTTCTTGTGTTGGGGGCTCCAGAGCTGGACACAGTACTATGCCACATCATATTTTTCAAGAAAGGCTTTGCAAATACTGGAAGTCCTGGACTGTCAACATCCATTTTATTTTAAGCTATTTTCTTTTCCAGAATACCCAGAAGAAATCTTTTACCATTCATCTGAATGATCAGTTCAGAATGAAAAAATAATGTGTATTGATAACATATGCTAATTCATTAAGGTCTGCTGTGTCCTTAGTGATAATTAAAAGGGAAAAAATAGTTGAAGGATAAAGTAGGGCTTGCAAGCATATCACACATGGGTTCTTTGCTAATATATTTCCCGTCTATCACACTTATTACTGCAGGGTGGGATGACAGGTTAATTATGTACTTGCAGGAGAACTGATACAGAGGATATTACAATCTCAAAAGCAAACACTTATAATCATTTTATCTAAACAGAAGACAGCCTCACCTTGATGAAGGTCCACATTAGTGAACACTTTAATGCAACAGTCACTTCACTCTTGAAGAAGATACATGATATACAGTCCATCAGGAGATACTGAGTCAGTAGCATATAGTATGTGCTACAAGAACTTGACCAATTCATATGGAAAAAAAAGGGGTTGTGAGGAAGACATAGAACTGGGATTAACAAAATTCTGTTTTGGTTTCCAGGGTTTCCAGATTTCTTTGTATGCAGACCTTTTACTATCATAGAGACCCAGTGTGTCAGACCCTACCCAGTGAGTCATACAATATGGGGAGATTTTATCGACAGGCATCTGATGTGTCTAGTTACAGGAGTGTTATATGAATGTATAACCTGTTGTCTGGGAGGCATGCTCCCAGGTGTATCAGATCATTAGTCTGAGAATGTGTTTCCAGTGAGGTTACACCACAAGAGGGATCCTATTAAAAAACACATGTGCTTGTGGTGTTATGTAGAACACAATTTCTTGGCTGTTTTGGAATAGGCAAATGCATCACCTGATCACAGGTTAGGTGGTTCATTCATATCTGGCAAATCTTTTGCCAGATCAGGATCGGAGAATGCTGCTGTACTCGATGAATTATCTGAATCCTCAAAGGGGCGATTCGGGGAAATCCAAGAAGACCTGACCTTACAGAGAATATTTTGACTTGATAGATGAAGATGTAGCTGCAGTCAAATCATTGGGATTTTTATGTATTTTATTTAGAAAGAAATCTCCAAACTTAAAACCAATGAGTCCTAAGAGTTTGAAGTTTCTTGAATTCTTGTTTCAAGTTTTTTCCCTTAGTTAATCTGTGTTCCTTTTTCAAATGGACTACATTATTATTCCTGTTTTCTGTCATATTTAAGAATCACCCGTTTGATATTAGTCATTCTGTATTTTGTCACAGTTTGTTACTTACTACAATCAAACCCAAGCATATATTAAATAATAATATCTAGATATCCAATCACATCTTCTTCTACAACATTCAGAATGCATCAGAATGCATTTTACGTCCCTCTGTACCCCAAGACTACAAAAGGAGTTCTGTATCTGCTGCTGGGTTTACATCAGCTTTACAAAACGATCCAGCAAAAAAAAAAAAGACTATGCACAAGTATTAGTTCCTGCACATGGAGCTGGTCTTAACACAAGTGTAAAATATTCATAAAATAAATTATTCAAGAGTAATTGTTGGTATTTGTTGAATAATGTATTCTGTTCATAGTGTCAGTATACTACAAGAATGAAGTGAATAAATTACATGACAAAGCAGCAAAATCACTGACTTGCATTTGTTGAATAGCATTTGACCTAAGCTAAATGTATTTTAATAAAAACATAGCATAATAGAACAAACAAGCAAACAAAAAACAAACAATAATAACAAAATACAATAAAAAACAAACCCCAACAAAGCAAAACAAAAAAACTCAACCAAAACTAAACCTTATTTTCATTTTGGACAAAAAAGGGGGAGTTTGGGTATGCAGCTTGATGGTCCTTAAGCTGTACACATGATGAGAACTGACAGCTAGAGAGATCATATCATAGAATCATAGAACAGATATGGTTGGAAAAGACCTCCAAGATCATCAAGTCCAACCCCTGATCCAACTCCAATTACTATATCATGGCACTAAGGGCCATGTCCAATCTCTTTTTAAAAACCTCCAGGGATGGTGAATCCACCACCTCTCTGGGCAGGCCGTTCCAATGCCTGATTACCCTCTCTGTAAAGAATTTCTTCCTAACATCTAACCTAAACTTCCCCTGGCAGAGCTTGAGGCCATGAGAAGAGGCCAACCCCCACCTGGCTATAACTTCCCTTCAGGTAGTTGAAGAGAGTGATGAGGTCACCTCTAAGCCTTCTCTTCTCCAGACTAAACAACCCCAGCTCCCTCAGCCTTTCCTCACAAGACTTGTGCTCAAGTCCCTTCACCAGCCTGGTTGCTGAACCAGCTGCCGGTAGAATAATTGATCCCCTTCGTCATCCTGGTAGGGTGGTCTGTAACAGACACCTATGATGATGTC
>VWZY01003617.1:204023-220023 GCA_013399075.1 Chloroceryle aenea | reverse complement strand
GTCTCATATCTATTCTTCAAGGGCACCCTGGGGGGTGATGGGGGTCTAGAGAGAGTTCTTTTACCTCTCCCATTAGGGACCTGTTTCCATTCCCCCCATCAATTTGGTCTGCTCCATCTGCCTTATGGCAGGAGGGGCAGAGCTTCCCCGTCTCCTGTTGGACTTCCTTAAGGTTTAAAAGGGTTTGACTCCACCAGTCAATTTCCTTTTCACTCTCCGTAATGCACCTTAATCTCCCTACCTCTTCCTTAAGTTCTGCTACCAGGCACAGCAGGTCACTCACCTGCTCGCACCGTACACAGCTACCTCCTACACCATCCTCAGGTACCAACGTCAGGCTCAGACACTCAGCACACCCAGAGACCTGGGTGGCTGCATCCTTCTTCGAGGGGAGTGTCTGAGCAGACACACTCCTAGTATTAACAGCAGTAACGGCTTTTGTTTTCTGGAAACCATTGCTACCTTTAAAAAGCACACTCACCTAAAAGAAGTGATACACAGTGATTTTCAGACAATACAAAATGCAATATTTCTTCTCTTCAGGAAAACATTTATTTTATTGCTAGTAGAAAGCATCCGAGTAAGTGGGCCATAGTGATTGTAAAAGTAACTTAAGTTCTGCTTATTCAGTATTAGAGTTTATATGTCCTACTCATTCAGCTATTTTACTCCCCTTGAGTACTTGCTGAAATCACATTCTTCAGTACATGAAATTGCATTACTGAAAAAATACACACGCTTTTATTTAAGAGTAGCACTAAAAAATTCCACATGAATAGAAAAGACCAATTTTCAACAATGTGCTGTTTCATTTAAGAAACCTATGAACCAGGAATCCTGGTCTGAATAAATAATATGGACATAACAGTATGTGCATGTTGAACAGAACTAATTGTTGGCAGTCCTTTGATTCAATACCAGCTTGTATAATGACAGATATGATCCCAATAGAGAAGATCTATCACTTCAGTTCAAGATGCTTCTACGTGAGTGGGAGGTATATTAAAAAGGAATATCTGTACCTGAAAAATTGACCATTGTCATTGTCTACTGACTAATATTCATTGAGGCAAAGTTTTAACCACATGCATTAAAAAGAAGATGAATGCTGATGAAAATAAGGCAGACTTGTCTCAGAAAAGATTATGTTTCAAAGCTTTTCATGCAGTCCAGTAGGTTATTTGACTCTTCTTTTTGAGAAAGAGAGGGAAAAATTATACCTGGATCTTCTTTTTTAAAGACAGCTACTTTGTTGCTGCTTGCAACATAGAAGAATTACTGTAAAAGGATATTACTATCTCCACTATTTGGCACCTACATAGACTTATGCCATAAGAACTGACTTTTCATCATGTTACTCTTTTGCTGAAATAAGAGTAGCAACCTGTAACATGCTACAAGGTTAGTGTAAAATGGGTTTTCTGGCTTATGAAAACCTCCTTTCTTTTCTTGGACCATTGTACTGAAATGGAAGACCTTGTTTCATCTTCTTACCCATCTAATAAATACAAATCGTAATCTGCTTCTATTTTACACTTAAATAATGCTTTAATCATCTTTTTGTGAAATAAATTCACCTGTATAAAAGGGCTTCTGAGAATGTGTCGAGGAATTCACCCTATAACTTGTGAAATGGTTTTCTAATCTGTTTGAGAGGAGAACACAAGAAAGACTCTTTGCCCTTGATTTAAATTGTTGAAATCCAACAGATTGGATTGTATTTTGTGGTTATAAATGAGTATTAGATATGTATTCGGAAGGAGAATGTGAGTTAGTCATATTGGAAAAGAAAACATAATAAAAACTTATGGCTCTGATGAGATTATGATGAGCCGAAAGAAGAGCCAAAGGAGAAAGATAACAGTAAATAAAATGAAATTATGAGAACAGTATTGGGGAAAAGCTAGTAATTAAGAAAGAAATTTATTCTTAGTAACATACTAATTGGTAGCCATATACTTGGAAGAGGAAAGCTTATAGAGTTTAGCTTTTAAAATCACCATACAGAGATGTATACATGCTATATCCCATAGTACATAAGCAGTCATTTAACTGTGAATTCCTTCTCTTAACTTTGCAACTACATCTGGTTCTTCAGAAATCTGCATAATATTTACATAATGAGACTCAGACCCTAATATACCAGGCAATACTTCATCAAGCTTTCCTTCTAAGCACCTATTATAGACGAAGAGCAAAAGGAAAAAAAATGTAACAGTCATGGGTCTATGCTTTAGCCATCAAAATGACCAAACCTGTCTCCTAGCTTTTAGCTTGTGCCTTTTTTGCAACAGTTACCTTTCTCCTAGTATCACTATTTCTTCTTTCGATCTTTAGCTTGTTAATTCCCTTTTAATAAAATTTGAATTAATATTTCTGAAGATCATATATGCCAGACTATGCTTGCACAAATATGATGCTAGTTAGCTTCTATTTTCTACAAACTTAGTGCTCAGTATCTGTCCCAAAACTCCTAGATGGAAAAGTATGGCAAACTGAAAAAAAAAAATTGCAGGAATTCATGCTGTGTTTCTGTCTGAAGTTCATACAGGGCTATGGAACCCTACGGAGAAACTCACCTAAAACTCTGCTGGATTTTACACACTTGTAGAGAAGAAATGAAAGTATTTATAACGGGGGTTTTTTTCTGTCTGACTCCTGGTGATCTGCATTTTTTGCTGGTCATTTCCTGTAAGACACTTTGTTTGAAATGGATGTTTCATATGCCATAAGCATCATTTTCTGCTCTATTCTTTCCTTGTGACCTCATGGAAACAAGGAAAAGGGTAGAGGGATCAGTTTTTGAATGAGTTTGATTTATGACATTTTGTTGCAGATTTGGTTCTTGGTATAAAAGAAATTGAAGTGCTACAGGCTTGAAACATCTGAGCTGCTGCTCAGGTAAATTATGTTCCTCTTGAGGTTAGTCTGAATATAGTATGTACTCAGTAATCTCTCCTAAGAATGTCTGGCTGGTCTATGCTAGTATAGCTTCATGGACATAATGTGATCATTGCCTTCAGTTTTCATCATATGACAAATTTACTTATACTGATTGTTGCCCAGCAAAATGCTATCATACCTGCATGTTTTTTCTCCTAAATCCAAGAAAAACTTTTCCATGATAGTTATCACTCTATTTATTTGCTTTAAAGCACTCATACAAGAGAAGTTCTGTTTGTTGGAATATTTGTCAAATGTGAAAGTGCCATGAATATGCATACTGTATGCATATGTACTCACACAAACATTGATATCACATGTGCTTGCATGACTTTTATGAAAGCTTTCTGCAGGCTAAGAGTTGGAAGAAGAGGGAAAGAGAGTTTTGGCAGAGAAACAGCTATGACTTTGTTCGTAAAGACTACAGGAAAATGAGCAGCTGTTGTGGAGGAAGTAAAGGACAATATGTAAAACAGCCATCAGCATGAACATAGATCAAAACTGAGGATCAGTCTGCTTATTCATATCTGTACCTGAACTCAGACAGGAAAAAGAAAGAGCATTTAAGTCATGTTCCCTGAACTTAGGTCACCAAGTGAAAGAATAAAAGAGGTTACAGATCTTCAGTATGCTACTGACAGCATCAACAGAAGCTGAACAAAATCCAGCTCAACTACTGGGCAGGGTCCATCACAGGGCCACTAAGACAATTAAAGGCCTGAAGCACCTACCATATGAGGAAAGACTGAGAAAGCTGGGTCTGTTTAGCTTGGAGAAGAGGAGGCTAAGGGGCGAATCTTATCAATGCTTCTAAATATCTAGAGGGTGGGTGTCAGGAAGGTGGGGCCAGGCTCTTTTCAGTGGTTTCCAGTGACAGAACTAGGGGCAATGGCCATGAAATTGAAAACAAAAGTGTCAACCTCAACATAAGGAAATACTTCTTTACTGTGAGGGTGACAGAACCCTGGAACAGTATGCCAAAAGAGGTTGTGGAGTGCCCTTCTCTAGAGACTTTCAAAACCCACCTGGATATGTTCTTGTGTGGCCTGCCTGCCCTGTATGATCCTGCTCTGGAAGGTGGGTTGGGCTAGATGACCTTGAGAGGTCCCTTCCAACACCTACCACTCTGTGATTCTGTGATAAATGTATGAAAAGACCTCCAGATACTCAAGAAGCTCATGGGTTTTTTTTTTTTGTTTTTCTTCTTATATCAGAAATGACTTTGACCTGTACTAATATTAGAATATTGCAATAGTTAGCCACACTGACTGCACTGGCTGCATACAGAGAACTGATGAGGAACTTGGCAATGATATTGTGTGGAGGAATCTTAAGACACAGAAGAAACACCTGGGAAGTGGAGAGACATGGAGGGAGGAGACAGGGTATAGTAGCACATATTAGTCTTATATAGCACTCTGATGGCAGAAGTACCTTCAAGAAGACACATACCCTGAAATATGTTATCTGAAAAGTAATTGTAGCATTAGAACTGCAACAGAGAAATTGGGATTTAGGCAGAAGCAGGAACAGAAGAGAAAATCTGTTATGTAAAGGAAAAAAAGACTTTACTGGGGACATAAAGAAGTCATGGTTTTCATGGTCTATTTGGACCTTGAACAAGACAACATACTCTGAAAATTAAACTTTATTTGTATGAGCTCATTGGAAAAGAAATAAATAGAACAAACAAAGGCTCAATCCATTTTGTACAGACTAGTCTAGAACATGAATTCACTAATTCACCACTTAATGAGATTTCTAACAATCACAAGGTCTCTAAATCATAACTTGCACTTTGTAACTTGTAACCTGTAGCTTGTGAACTTATAGGAAAAATAGTTGCCTCGCTGACCCTGAGAGTCCTCATCCTTGCTCCTCTGTTACCTTGTGGATACCCCCTGTATCAAACCAGCAAGTATGAAAACCTCAGCAGTCCAACAGCTGTTGGACCTGCTTTGAAAATTTCCTGGGTAAGCTGATGTATTCATAACTTCCAGCTTGGATGTTTGGTCTATACCATTTCCAATTATCTACTAGATTCGAAAAATCTGCCAATCAATATACAAGATAATTATGATTTCAGGAGACAGCAGACTGCAGTCATAATGGCTGCATTGACCCTTTCTGGCCACTGTGTCCTGCCCATATGTTACCCTTGCTTTGACCTGGTGGTGCCGCTTTCAGCACACATCTGGCCTTAGCATGAGCTGTTAGCAAAAATCCGGGGAGGAGGTGAATGAACAGTCATGTCTGCAGCATGTGTCTGTGCCTTTAATCATATCTCATTGTAACTGTTCTGCACAGTACAAGTGAAGAGAGTATCATTTGGTGACTACAGTAGACAATTTTAGGAATGCCCATGTATTTCCTGGAACTGCTGCTTTATTTTCTCAAGAAAGATCATTCAGTGATGGGAAATGTTCATTTTCAACTTTTATTCATACAGCTGCATGTACTTACATGAATTCAATCACTATAAACATACAGTTTTGAAAGGGTTCTGAGGAGAAAAGTAGTTCAAAAATGTTCTAGAAGATAGAGGAAATGCTAAGGTATACAAGCAATACACAAAGATAGACTGCAAGTCCCTCAACCTTTTAGTAAACAAGAGATTTCAATCCTTTCCCATGCCTGACATAAGTGATAAATGAGATGTTTGGAGACATTGCCTGCTGCTTTCATGAGATGAGGTCTGACATTCCATGGATACTGTTCTAGAGTATATACTTTTTTTTTTTTCCCCTACAAAACAATATATAAATATACTTCAATAATACCCACTTTTATTTGATTTTCATAAATTTTTGTATAAGAGAAACTTTGTGAACAATAACATTTAAAAAATTAGTCCACTGTAATGTGATTACTTTGAGCAAATGTATCAAGAAAATATAAAATTCAAAAGCAACTAAATGCTTTCTCATTCAGGGAATCACACATTTTCATAATGTTCTTTGATATATCGTTAAAAAGACTTTTAAAAGATAAAAGGAAAAAAGATAAAATAAGAAATAAGGAAGAGGAAGGAAAAGGAAAAAGAGAAAGATTTGTAGTGCTTTCCTATTCCATAGCCCTGGTTATCTTACTATAATCTCCATCAGCCCCATGCCCCTTAGAACCCACAGCCCTAGTTAAGTTCTCTGCCACCTCAGAAAAATCATATCAGTAAAAGAGTGATAGAGAAAAATGAGCTCTCCCTGCAATTTCCAGAAAATTTCCACTGAATTCCACTTTTAAGGCCACAGTTTCAATACAATCATGACCTCTTTAGGTACATAAATAAACCTCCAATTTTTAATATAGTATGAACACAGCAGAAGCTGCAATCTTCTTTTCATAAATGGATCATAGTATTAGTAAGTGCCTGCTGAAAACTGTGGTAAAATGGCCTTTAACTCATCCCTAAGTGGATCCAGATACTAAAAATCCCAAATTACTTTCAGAGAAATGGAAGGGTGTAGAAAGACTTTATCTATTTTTTTTTCCTATGCTGCTCTTTGTTATTTTCAAAATTCATTCCCATTTCTGCTGTTGAGCATTAAGTCCTGATCGTTTCTGAAAATCCCAGAGTAGTTAATCAATCACACAAACCAAGTGTTGACTGGTTGCCACGAACAGCTCTCACAAAACCTTTATTCTATAGGTTCATCTGACATTTGTTTGCAGCAAACAGGTAAATGAAGACTACCATCTGCATGGACAACAGCTTTAAAGGGAAAAAGTAAAAATTAAGGAAATGAATGATTTGTAGGATAATTTTTCTGTCATTGAGAATAAAGTAAAATCTACATATTGTCAGTCATGTTGATTGAGGATTAATTTGTCTGCAATTCTTCAACCGATGACAGGAAACATGAAAGGCTTGGAGGTAAAACCTCAGCACACCTTATGCATGTGACTCCATTGTATATGCATCTGAGCATAAATTACTTCTGACCTTAAAGGCATATGGGAAGCAAAGCATCTTTCATAGAATCACAGAATTATTGAGACTGGAAAAGACATCTGAGATCATCGAGTCCAGCCTGTCACCTATCACCACATAGCTAAATCACACCATTAAGTGCCACATCCAATATTTCCTTAAACACCTCCAGGGAGAGTGTTTCCACCACCTCCCTGGTCAGTCCATTCCAGTGTCTAATCACCCTGTCCATGAGGAAGTGCTTCCTAAGATCCAACCTAAACTTCCCCTGGAGCAACCTTAGGCCATGCCCCTCATCCTGTCAGCAGTTGCCTGGGAGATGAGCTCAGCCCCTGCCTGACTACAATTTCCCTTCAGGTAGTTGTAGAGAGTGTTGAGGTCCCCCCGAGTCTCCTCTTCTCCAGGCTGAACAACCCCAGCTCCCTCAGCCTCTCCTCATAAGACTCCAGTCACTTCACCAGCCTCATTGCCTGCAAGGTTTCTCCTTATATCTCATTCCTGAAGCAGTGAAATCATGAGGGTTCAACATCTGGTGCAGCCTTTCCAAAGTCTCTGGCTATCACAGGGAGGCGCTGTTGGGACTCTGCATGCACCAGCAGCTCTTCAACCTCTTCCTTTAATCCTAGGAGTTTGGCTGCTGGTGTTCAGGGCAGTCTCTGGTATGATGCAACTGTGTAACACTGCACAAGCACATAGTTTATGTTCCTGCCCCAAACCATTTGTTATCAGGTTACCTATACAAATCCTTCTGACTGCCACCTAGAATTCACTGATATTCAGAAGAACTCCATGGAGATATCCCTTGTCTCATGGTTCAGAGAAATCCCACATATCCATGAAGCAATAGATAAGAGTGCCTTGCAAAAGCAAATAGGTTCTTTGGCATTCTGTGACAATGTTTATATTGCTTTAGAATTAAATGAACTTTCAGAGTGTCAAGAAGGAAATGATGTATTCAGGGAAAATGGAGGTTGGGGAAGGAGAGAGAGAAAAAGGAAAGCTAATCCTCCTGTACTCCACTAAGAGAATTACAATTAATGCTTGTATTCCTTATGTAAACAAAATAGTTAACTGTCCTGGTGTGTAAGAAATGAAGATAATCAGATTTATATATTTGGACTTAGATTCTGTGCATATATTAATTAATTCAATATCCACTTAAAAAAAAAAATAATCAGTTACATGTGAGATGTAAGAGGAAAACTATTCTGAATGCATAACAGGTTGTTTTTGACACTTTCAGAAAAATACTGGAGAAAATCCCAGAATTCAGTGAAAGATTTTTACCTGAATACTAGAAGCACATCCAGATGCTTAGTTTAAGTGCCCATGATGACAAATAACTTTTAATGAAGAACTGATGTAGACAGTTCCAAATCTAACACTGAACTAAAACAGATGTAGAGGATGCGTGTAGAAGTTCTGTAAGTAGTGGGAATGAGACAAATTAAATAAGACCAGTTTTTCTGCAAATACTGATGTACTGAAGCTATGAGACTGTAAGAAGAGAAATCTTGACACAGGTTCTATAATACTCTGTTGCTGTGGTTGAAATAATTCCTCCCTAAAAGATAATTGATAAGCTATTATAGAAGTTAGATTGTTTTCATGGACATGTCAGGAGTAAATTGAGTCCAAATTTTACTAACAGAAAACTAACAGCTAATGGGATAGTAATTCCTGTGTGCCATATGACTACTAATTTTGTGCCATGAATATTATCCATTCCTTTTTGTATGAGTACATTGTTTCATAATTATTAGTACTGTTTCTGGCTAAAATAAACAAAATAGGACTATTGGAAGATTAAATGAGAAAAAAAGACAGCGGCACCCTCTCTGAAATGGAAATTATGCCAATGAATCAGAAAGGATTGTGAAACCCACATATTTTAAAATACATTATTTGTGAAGCATTGTAAATCAGGGAGCACATGGTTTGGTGAGCATTTCGGAAGAAGGTTCTGAGAAAGGAATTAAATCTGGACTCCATTTCAAGAAAATGTATCTGCTTCTTTGACACAGCCAACATAACACTGAGGAACCATTTTTGTGCACTTTTCTGTACAGCCCACAGCTTATTGGAAACTCCTTGCAATAGACCCATATGACTTTTCCTTTACCCTGGTGGAATGCACCATCCTGAACTATATCAGCTAATGAAAAACAACATTGAAAAAAAGGTTGTTCTTTGAAACCAGAAAAGATTGTAATATCTGAAGTAAAGTTGTAATATCAGAAAGATACAATATCAGAAATATTTGCTATATGGGGCACAAGTTCTGGAGAAAGCAGGCACTATGTGTCAGATACTACAAAGGCCAATGAATCCTGGTATGATATAATGCAGACAAGCAGAAAAGCAAAAGACCTGTTTTACCAAAGCTTTTATGCTCTTGTTTAAATCTCATTGGCTTCAGTAGTAAATTATTAAATCTTGCTTAAGTAGGATAGCATTACAAATGTATTTAAAGTTTAGCTCATACTTAAAGGCTTTGCTGAGTCTAGAGAAACCTTGAGAGATCCTCAGAGCCAAGATGTCTAGTCTGTTCAAAACAGTGCTATTCAGATTCACGGACAATGAAAATCTTGTATAGGTCACCTGATCACAAATACCTCAGGATTACATTTGTAATAACACATCTATCTTAAAGGAAATTTCAAAAGATATTTAAAATTTGAATTGCATTTAAACTTCATTTTAAAAGAGTAAGTTTTGGAGAGTAACACGAGTTATATTTAGCAGGAAAGTAATTTATACACCTTCTACTTAATAACCTCTTACATGCATTAGTAATTTAAACTACTTATCAATGGGAATGTCTTCTGTGTATACTTCAGTTGTTGCTTTTAGTATGTTTTCTCTCTTCTTTCATGTAGCATGCCACATGTACTCAATATATCTCCAATGCCTATTATCACTGTTACTCTTGTATAATAAACTTCTTATCTGTGAGAATATGACCTTGACACGGTGAAAAAAAAAAAGTCTTTTAAAGAATAGCTCAGTTAAAGTCTAATACCTCTGTTTAGGATTTGATTTCATTACTATTCATAAGACCGTGAAACACTATTTGAGTCATGGGTTCTCATGCAACTTGAATACTTGTTTTGAAAGGAATCATTACAAAAATAATTTTTATTCTTCTCTCTGCTCTACTGATTTTCAGTCACCATGGAGCTCTCTGTTGTTTTTGCAGAGGTCTCTGTTGAAAGTTCATACTATTGTTGTGATAATAATTGTTCATCGGGGTCCATTTAGAACAGGTAAATTTAAACATAAGATAGGTAGAGGTGGATAGTAGAAAAGCTGCACACAAGCCTGACTTCGCATCTGTAGTTTGCATAGGCAACATTAAATGGACTGGGAAGGCTGAATAATCTACAAAAGTGTCACTTAGAAGCATGAAGTTGGACTTCCATCACTGATTAACTTTGGACAGGTCACTTAACCTGAATGTTTGTTTACCTGTCTGTAAATGAGAATAATAATTGTCTGCCTTGCAGAGGGTTATGGTTCTCAATCAATTTTGCAAACTGTTCCAAGAGCAATAGACAAAAAGCCTTACACACATGAAGTGGAAAGCAACATTTAACTGAGCCCTGAGTTTGTCTTCAGCATTATTAGATTTCATTGGCATGGACATTCACCAAACAAACTCTTGGTTTTAAATTTCTGTTTTCTTAATCTGAATATATTTCCTGTCTTCTGCCTTTCTGATTTCATATCAAAAAGCAAGAAACTCCTACAAATCAGAAAGTAATTCAGATAAAGTAAGGATAAAATGCAAGGTGTCAAAAATCAAGCTGACTCCAACCTTGCAAAAAAGATATGAACATAATTAATCAAGATTTTGAGCTGCATGTAGAAAAGAAACATGAAAAGAGAGATAATATGTACTATCCAAATCTTAAACAAATACCTCATCTTCCACTGAAAAGGAGCACATGTAACAAAGGAAGACACACATCATAATTGAGACAAATACATTAAAAAGAACATTATAATCTGGATTACTACATTCTATGCAAACTAAATCTCAAGTGCAAATTGTAAACCAGATAAATACCATTGCAGAATACTAGAGTAAGTGATACAGTGGATTAACTGCGAATTTGTATTAATATCCATCATGCTGAAGATAAAAAACTTGATTTGAGAACAGCATATAATATAAATATTACCAAGGGCAACCGATAGTAGCTGAGGCAGGCGCTAAACTACCCTCAGCCGTATGCAAGACTAGCAGATTTCATAGGAAAGAATAATTAGCAACATTGAGATATATTGGAAGGGGAAAAAAACAATGCATAAGAACATGACAGACTGACATGATAGCTTTTGCTTTTTAAAATAATTGATTTTCCAGACAAAGAAATTGAAAATATATATTATATTTTCAGTGAAGCATAGGAAATTGATGCGGTATAATAGACTACTTGTTAAATCAGATTAGAGTAGTAGAAATTGAAAGGTGGATTAGGAACTGATTAAAGTGGGAAAGATAAGAGGTTGTTCAGGAACAGAAAGAGGTGACTTCTATTTTTTTTCTTAAAAAACAATCTTAGGATCAAACTTTGTTGGCATCTGCTTTAATGACTGACATAAGAATGATGTGCTAATAAAATGAGCATACAATATTGTTTGATGGCATAAGCAGAGCAGAGAAGGTGAAATAAACCATGCAAAGCATACAAAGACTAAAGTAAGGTATGTCATTCATTAAATTCATAATGTAAGACAGTGTGATAAATTTAATGAATATGAACAAAAATTACCACTATGAACAAAGTTTCTTGGGTGAAGACGATCTTTTAGTGGATAGTTGATGTGCACCACCAAACTGATTTTACAGCAGCCAGAGCAAATACAATCTTGTATCAGTCAAAGGATATTTAGTGATGACAGGCAAGTGTTCAAGCACAGCACAGATAAGCCTTTTTCTATTTCTGACTGTGTATGACTCATTATCAAGAAATATGAACTCGGTGAAAGAAGAGCTTGAAGAATGATCAGAGACGAAAAAGTAACGGAGAAAAAGCAGGAGAGCATGGCTTGTAGTCCTGGTTTGAGCTAAAATGGAATCAATTCTCTGTTCGGCGATTTTACTTCACAGTTAAGTCATCTCTAAGTGATGGCACATTCTGAAGTTAATGGCATATTTTTGCAGACAGTGTCTGTTTCTAGCAGTGATAACACTTGCTGTTTATAGCTACTACTAAGGATTGATATGGAGAAAGACTCTTGCTTCTACTTGCTCCCATGAAGACCAAGGTCACTGCTAAATCTCACGTACCCCATTGGAGTGCTGTAAGTGAAAATGTCTGCTTCTCTTGTGGAGAGAAGCAGACAGGACAGATGACCCAAACCTGTCTAACAAGGTATTCAATCCCATATATGCCATATTGAGTATAAAGCTGAGGGAAAACAAGCGTCAATTTTTCTCTTCTTCAATGGCCAGCATCCAAGGACAACTCTGTCCATTCTTCCACCTTTGATACCAATCCATGCAGTCTTGCATCCAGGTCCTGAATCCAGTTCCTGTATGCTGCTGAGTGCAGCCTGGGACAACCCCAGTGCCTGCCCTGCAGTGTCAGTGGTGGCATCATAATCATCATCAGGGGAGTTCTATATTGGGTTTTTTATATATCTGTATATATTTAAGTATTTTTCTTATTAATATCATTTTCTTTTCTTTCTGGTGTTACTGTTTCATTAAAGCTGCTTTAATTCTTTTCCAACTCAGAATTCTCTCTCCCTTATTCCCTTTGAGAAGGACTAATAAAGAACACCTGTCATTTGTTTAGTGGCCAGCTCAGCCTCAACCAAGGGCACTTGTTCAGCCACTCAGACAACTAGGGCCTTATGATTTTTGAATGTGAACATGAGAGATGCTTACCAGTGACCTAGACTCATCCTCTGGCCTTTATTCTTCTAGATACCTAACTGTGATCTGTGTATCTGTGTCTGACAGAACAAACCAGTTTTCACCTCTGTCTTCAGCTTTGAAATCATTGACTCAATTTCCTTTCTTCTTACAACTGAGAAGTTACAGAAAAATAATGAAAAGTCTAATTATTAAACTGCCCAGCAGCACTAAGAATTAACTGGCTGATAGCATGATTTGGATATCTTTTTCTATGATCTTATTCTTCATGGTATTAAAGAAGTTTTCTGTTCTGTACATTATTTAGGAAACTGGGTATCTAATGATCTCTGTCAGAGTTCAAGTTGTTTAAGTTGTTTAAGGTTGCCCTACTTTGACATTTCTCTCTATTTAAATTATAACATTCTTAATATTAATTTCAAAATTAACTCAAAGCATTAAATGTGTATGAATTTTATTTTTTTTTGTAATTTCAATGGTTGGAGCACTGAAATCCTCTTCCTAACAGATCCTTTGAGTTTAACCAGAACTAACGTTGTCAGGATTAGCATCTGACTGATAGTTTGACCCTACCTATTTCTGACATTTCACTGGCATTATTTTGGACTCGGTGGCACTTGCACAAAGTAAAGAGTTCAAAATTATTTGTGATGACTCAGCAAAAGGAAGATCAGTTATCTGCTGAGTCAGAAAATGTACAACCCAAATGTAATGCAACAAACATTGAAATATCTAGGAACAAATGGAAAGAATGCACCACTATACACTTTTAGATCTAACAGTCTCAGCAGTGGAAAAAATAACCTAATTTTTTGAAGTAAACATCTGAAAAGCTTCTGCCTTCTAAAAAACATTCAATATCATTTGTCTAAAAAAAAAGAGAAAACAAAAAAAGAGGGAAAATAAATATAATGGTGTCTATGATAAGCAAGCATCTTTTATGTCTTAGGAGAAAAAAGTACTTTCCCAACGATCACCAAGCAGTACCACTGCATAAGGCGAGTGTGCAACACTGAACTATTTACTTTATTATTTCAGATGAGTTGGTGTTTGGAGCTTCTATTTTGAACCACAGGCAGACAGTACAAGCTGTTATTGAGTATCCACTGACTCAGTGGAAAGGTTTTAGAACCTAGAAGAATCTTGGTCTTTAAGAATGATATTGCTGCCAGCTTAGAGAATATAAGATGGGAAACAAAAAAAGATTCTGAGAAAGCAGATGTTTCATTAAAAACAGCTCTATGTTTGCTGGATGTGGTCTCCTACTAGTATGAAATTCCAAAGAAGAACTCAGCGTATATAAAATCTGTAGGGTTTTAATAATGATATTTTTGCCTGCAGTAGTTATACCATACTGTATTATATTCTATGGGATGATTTTAATTCCATATTCATATTTTATTTCATTCAAAATACAGAGGATTCTTTTAATATGATGGGAGATTGTCTGTAATGAAAATGCTGGCAATTGTAAAAGTACCTGCAAGACAGTTTAAAATAAAAGTTACAATGCCTCAAATCTCTCAAATCTCATGTGCTCTGACCATGATTAAAAGGTAGAGCTAATGTATCTCTTTCTGATAAAAATACAAGCAGGATAGAAGAGCCTATTTTTTTTCATTCTAATTTTATATGTGGATTTGCTTTTCGTTTGTTTCTTCACTGATGAGAAAAAAAAAATCTATTTGCAAATTCTACAGAGCACTTTCCCTGTTATCTCTTATTTTTGATCTCACATCTTAAAAATCATCACACAGTTTGTGTGTATGTTGTCTGTTTGTCTATCCCTCCAATTCCTTTATAAAGTTTAGTCCTGTTGACTGAGTTCTAGAAGGAGAGTAAACATCTCAGGCCTATGAAACTCCTCCCAGTTTAATTAGATATAGCAGCTAGGTAGAGAAATCTTGCACATGCTGCCACTCAGAAAAATGCTTCAGGATACAGTTATTTCTTAGACAGTAGGCAATCCTCTCAAAATACAGCCACTAGAAGTGACTTCAGCCTTCAGGAAAATCTTAATTCAAATCCCATATGTTCTTAAACATCAAAGTGAATAACATATGAGATGTAAAACCATAGAAAAATTTTCCTTAATTCTCACATTGCCAGTTTTACAAGTTTCCTTTGACTCATTATCTCAGTGTAATCTGATGAAGGGAATATCCTAACATCTGTGCTAACTTTTCAGATAGATTTTTTTTTCCTGAAAACTTTAGGTTAATGTGAATGTGGGTTTCAAGATGTTAAGCCAGGTTTTCTGGTTTTCAGTGTTTTCAGGTTCCTCACTTCTTGCCACACAGTTCTCCTATTTCTGCCATTCAGTGCCATCAACAGGCTGTACTGTGTGGACTGGTTATATGAGCCTGAATCCAGTCTGCAAAGATAAAAGCACACCATGCAGATCTGTGCTGAGTCTAAAAAAAACAGTTTGCCAATCCTGAACAAAGTTAATGTAGCTGTTACTTGGTTAATAAGAAACACATAAAGTAAACAGAAATACCTTTTTTAAAAAACAAAACCAAAAAAGCTATGAACAATTTCAGGACAAAAGATTGCATCTTCAAACACAGCATATGAAACTTTGGTCTTGTAAAAAGAAATTTTTAAAAAAGCTGGAATGAAAATTCATTCCATCAACAGCACAGAAATGCATGAAATTAAACACAACCGAATATAGCAATCTAGTCATGTGTAACTGGAAATAGTCAGAACCTACCTGGAACTGATGCTACAGTTATTAGGATTAAAATAAGTGATGCTGAAACAGAGTAGTAGTTTAAACCTTGTTTAGTGCTGCCAGAAGTCACCTGTGACACCACTGCCCTCCACAGGCTGGGCTGAGCATCCTCCCCTGAGATGCTGGGGAAAATGGCAGAGGTAGCAAGCAGCACCCCCTGAGTCTGTGTCTGTGGTCTTGCAGGACATTTAGGATGAGAGGAATGGGCTTAAGTTGTGTCAGGGGAGGTTTAGATAAGACATTAAGAAAATTGTTATACTGAGAATGGTGAGTCATCAGAACATGCTGCACAGGGTGGTGGTGTCACCATCCCTGGAGGTGACATGTAGCTGTGGCAGTTCAGGACGTGGTTTAGTGATCATGATAATGTTAGGTAGATGGTTGGGCTTGATGATCTTGAAGGTCTTTTCCAACCTTGATGATTCTGCCCTGCATGAGTATGGGAGTTCACAGGGAGCATCACGGGCATTCATCTAACTATATCATCCACATCTGCCGGGGGGCG
>VWZY01003617.1:183093-203993 GCA_013399075.1 Chloroceryle aenea | reverse complement strand
GGGACTGTACACCCCAAGAAATACAAATGAATGTGTGCATATGTAGTTATAAAGTTTAGAGTTAGTTATAATATTATATTTAGAAATTAGTCTACGTATCTTAACATGTTTAAGTGTGTAGTGTTGTAGCTTATGTTTTACATTGATAATATTGGTCCTGAATGCATAGTTCACTGATTGACAATTAATTACATGATATAAGTAATTTAAAAAACTGCTTCAATCCTGATGTGATTCAGACAATAAGATTTTTTTTCCCTGTGACATAGGCATAATGGTGATTACTCTTGTTTAGTTGAGCTAGGTGTCTAAAAATAAATATATGATCCTGACTGAAATACACATTCATCCTACTTTTTATTTATTCAATGCAAATGGAAAACTACCTTGCCAGAGTGATTAATTTCTTCCTCATTATATCATTACTTTGCTATGCAATATAGGTAAAACAATCTTTGAGGGCAGAAATAATTTTTTAAATAGAAATAATTGACCTAAGTACCTAAGATTGAATCAAGTAATTATTTTATTGATTATAAATCCAATACATGCTAAAATGAGCTTAGCTTTTCATGGCTAGAATTTCATAACCCTACACTGTAATGAGAAATCAATGGTATTGCTTTTAAAATCTATTTTCCTCTTTTCAAAGAGGACAAACAAAGAATGAATTTTTGGGACCTGCCCTTTCCACTTAAAGTTTGGAAAAAATACATCTCTGCTAGAAAACATAAAAGTACCTGTAGCTGCTCAGTATTCCTTTCCAGCTCTGCAGAAAAGCACTTCATAAGTTGTTAATGTAATATTTACATCATCAAGATTTACACATCACACTCGTCTGACTATCATTTGATGCAGACCACTCTACGACCAGTGCAAAGAGACAGATGTACCCAGAAGACATCTCAAATGCTACAGCCACTCTCCCATTAAGAAGCTGTATTATCTGGACACTGACTCCTGAGGGAGTGAGGAAAGTTTCTCTGGCCACCTTCATGGCTGCCTGTAGCAGCAGCTAAAATTTCAGAAATGTAGCAGTAAACTTTGGTGGACACTGTTACTGGATCAATGTATCATCTTGCACTATGCAGTGTTAATGCACAATTTCTTCTGTTAGGAGGGATGAAGGACAGGAAGCAGAAAAAATTTAACACATCCCTGTTATCAGGGAAGATAATCAACGTGATGGTATGAGATGCAGCAAACGGAATGATGTTAAGATACACATGGAAAAGATGTTGAGATTCTCAGAGGACTGAATCCTTGGTGCAGCATGTAAGAAGAACATCCCCATCTCTTATGTCTGAAAGGTTTTTTATTCATCTGTAAATCAGTTGCTGAGGAAATATGTCTTTATAAAAAGGTTCTGGGTTTCAGGAGTATACATGCTCCTGCTCTGAAAAATGGCACTGTTGCCAAGAGATGAAGCAGAGGAGAAACTGGAAATGCTTATTTCTTCACTTTTGCAAGGTTTTGTTTACATTCCAAATTGTCAGAAAATACCACCTGCTTTCTTACTTCTTACTTCTTACTTCCAGTCCTCACATTCATCCATGTGAATAAAAACTATAACTGGTAGAGCACACATAGCTGCTGATGCTAGGACATAATGGTCTAGAAACTTAATTTTGTCATCACAGGACATATCTGGGGAGAAATCTAAAAGCTGATAGGCAAGATTAGCTGCAGCTCAAATGGAGAACCCCTTAAGCCAGACCCAGGACTGTCATGTTCTAGACTCAGATGGAAGCTGAGCACTATGTGGCCAGTTGGATGGGAAGGAGAATAGGGAGAAAAAAGCAAAGTCTTGTGGGTTGAGATAAGGAGAGTTTAATAGAACAATGCAGGAGGAGAAGCAACAGCAATAGCAATAATAGTAATGAAAATACATGAAACCACTGATACAAAACACACTGACCACCTGGAACTGCACTGAAGGCCCCACATGCCCTGCCTGGCCTGTCCTCCCCTTATATAGCAATCATGATGTCAGTATGGTATTGAACATGCCATTGGCTGGTTCAGTTGTCTATACTGGCTGTGGCCCCCTCCCAGCTTCTGGTGAAAATTAACCCTATGTTTTCTGAACCCAGGACAAGGAACAATGGTCCTGAGGACATAGGTACATTTAACAACATCTGGTGGGATAACTGCTGAATAAAACAGAAGCAGTCAATAACTTATGAATTTATATTAGTTGGTGTTTTGACAAGGGAATGTTTGATTTTAGCTGTAGTAAGGGCATAGCCAGCAAGTCAAGGGAAATTATTGTTCTCCTCTACCAGGCCCTCATAACATAACACCTGGAGTACTGTGTCCAGGGTCTCTCAAGGATAGGCTACAAAGAGTAGTATAATGCAACCTGACTGGTAGATCTGCATCTGTGTCCAGCATTACTAAACAATGTAATCAAATCTGGGGCAGAGGAGCATGGAATTTCTGTAAATAGATATCATGCTAGATATAAATGCATTTCCCAAGTCACAGATTCTTCGTGGTGGATGACATTCAGGTTGGGTGTGTGGTTTATACACAGATAGGTGGATAATTAAATTCTTTAACTCTGGCCAAAAAAAAAAAAAAATTAAAAAATAGCCGTTGGGATTGCTGTGGTGAGGAAGAAAGTAAACAGCTTCAGGTTTTTTTACCCAAGACAATGGTATGCACTCTAAAGTTTCAGGACTCCTGAGAGAACTCCTGAGAGAAATTGTCATACTCTGACTGTGAAGCAGACTTGCAGTTCTCCTTCGTCTCTCGCCCAATTTCTTCAGTACACTCAGTTATGTGGGATGTGTGTTGTCTCTGCAGGAAGCTTATGACATGCACCTTAGGAATTTCTGAAGGCTGGCTGCTCTTCAGGCTTAGTAAACTAGCAGAAAACTTGTGGATGGAACCAAGTTATTATTAAAACAGATTATTTTTTCATCACAGATAAACATACCAATTTTCAGAAAATTTCCTGTCGAAAAAGCTGCAAGAGCTGGGATCTATCTATTAGAGGTGTATTCTGGAATAGTCATAAGTTAAAAATATTTAATTGACAATTGACTGAGTTCTGCTAAAGGATATTCAGTGCCTGTAAATTGTCATGCGTGTCCTGCATAGAAACATTTCTTCACCTAGGTATTTTGTCCCCATTACCATTTAAAAGATAGAAATTTAAGCCTCTGGAAGCATTTGATGCATTTAATGATAATCATAGTAATGATGTGATATTAAAGTGATTACAGACTAATTTAAACTGACTGAAGTTCACCCTCTGGCCTTGCCAAAAGTCCCTTTCCTACAATATCATTTATCCCCCGAACTTCGAATACACCTAGTAAATGTCAGATTAAGGAAAACCAAACCAATGTGTAGACTCAGTGTTTGAATGCTTTTGCTAGGAGTGCAGGTAGAACGAATAGCTAATAAAAATTCTTATAAGATTTCCTTGTATAAGTGGAATAAACATCATGGCATCATCGTTTAGTATGGTCCTACTCTAGCACATAATGAGAATCTTTATGCTTGTAATGAATTCCAACAGTAAGGTAATGTATGCACAATAGAGTTTGAAGTCCACAGAATCAATAATTTTCTTAAGTAACTCTTAGAGTATTCTTGCATTTAGGCAGGTCAGTAAAATAACGTTTGTGTGGACAAGCCATAAGTTATTTTTTTTCTGGTCATGAAGCACACCCAAACAGGAGACATGCAGAGTTACTTCTGTTGGAAACCTGGTTTGTAGTACTAAGCGTAAGATAATTCTTTCTCTCTCTAATTTAAGGGGGGGGAGGGGGAGGGGAGGGGAAGTAATTTAAAGCAGCTCCAAATATCTGAAAGAGGAGGATGAGTTAATATTAACAAGATTCTTCTATTTTTACAGTGGAAATGAAGCTAGACACCATTGATAACCACTTTGTAGAAATCACTGAGGCACTCTAAATTGGGAGGTAATTTAAGGCTTTCCTATTAAGGAAATAATGCAGTAAGTAATTGTTTTAATTTTAAATCAAGAAATAAGCTTGTGACTGTTATGTGTTTGAAAAGAAAAGAAATTAGTATTTTATTGGAAGAATTAGCAAAAGCATTAAAAGAAAGAGCTTACTCCTTTTAAATAAATTAAGAAAACAGCAACATTTAAAAAGATTGAAGGTCTGATAAATTAGATGTATTATTTGTCTTTTTTATTTTTTTTTACAACTCCTATTTTGTTCCTGAAAGCAGTTAAGTAGATATGATACTTCTTTACATAAGCCAACAATTTTGAATTACCAAATTTAAAGCTGAAGATGTAAATTTTCATTTAAGCACCTGAACAGAATCTTCAGATATACAACTAACATGGCTAGCACCCTTGAAAAAGCAATCTGCTTCGATTAGATGCCTAAAGCCAAATTTAGAAACCTACATTTAAAAAGAAAAAATGTAGCAACTGTTATAGGGAGGATGACAAGAAAACAGGAACCCTCTGTAAGTGCAATATGTTACCGAAGAAGAGGGAGATTAAGCAAAGCATTCGTCTGGTGCTTAACAAGGAGAGATAGCTATCAATAGGTGATGCAAATAAAAGCCAAAGCATTTACTGTGTTTCTAGCTTCAGTCTTCAGTGACAATAACAGTGTTCATCAGACAGCTCATTACGTCACCATCATCAATGAGGGGTAAAATCTCAGGCCAGAAGAGCAGTTAGAAGAGCTAATTAGAGAGCAACTAGATAAGTTTCAGCTGTCTGAGCTTGATGAAATTCACTTTATGGTACTGACTCAAACAGTCTCAGGGTCAGTAACTTTGTGAACTCATAGAGACTAGAGAGGCTTCTGAAGCCCAGAAAAGAAAAATATATTGTCTATTTTTAATGGGTGTAAGGAGTAACCTAGCAGCTGACCTTCAGTTCCTGTGAAAATACTGGAATAAATAATTGAACTACTTGTATACAGCTGCTACGTGCTCATAAGGAGATGAAGAACAGCTGAGAACAAATCATGCCATATCTATTTGGTTTCCTTCTGTGAGAAGTTAAGAGCTTTCCTGAAAAAAAAGAGAGAAGAAACAGAGATCATGTGGCTAAACTTCAGCAGGTCTCTCTTAAACTAGCTAAGGAAATACGGCACTGCTGGAAGGGAAGAATATCATACTGGGGGAGTAGCTGTTAAGGTTCACTGCCAAGTTGGAAGGATGCCCTAAGTGGGATTTCACAGGGTCTGTCTCCAGTCTGCCACCACTCGATATTTTCCTTAATTATTTCAAAAGCATGAAGTGTATACTTATTTAATTACTAATCAGCACCAAGCTAGGAGGGGCTGCACTAAGATTTGAGGGAAGGACTAGAATACAAAATCATCTTTACATATCAGCAAAAAAGATTAAGAAAACTCAAAAATTCAAGACAGTTCCAATAGGAGGGAAACAAAATGTTTCTATCCAGGAGCAGCAGAAACAGGACTGTACAAATGGGAAGCCAAGCTGGGGATTAAAATTGACTATAGCACAAGTAGGATGGTGGCCTGTCTGACTGGGATACAGTCATGCAATATGCAAGTAGGGTCAGGGCTGGGCAGTAACAGTCTCTTGACAATTTGGTGAGTATCAGGGAAGTGCACAATGTCTGAGGCCAATCTGGGAAGTCAAGTGGAAAAGTCAGGATGGACGTGAGACAAGACAGAATGCAGACTTGCCTACATCATTCCAGGACATTAGGAAAATACTTGTGTACTGAAAGGTTTATCAAAGACTGTAACAGGCTGCCCAGGGAAGTGGTTGAATTGCCACCCCTGGATGCATTTAAAAGCCATCTAGATGGGGTGCTTAAGGATATTGTTGTAGTAGTGGCCCTGGTAGAGTGACCTCCTTGTTTGCGACCTCCTAGTTCATGCAACCATTCCCTGACAGACTTTATGATCTTAAAGGTCTTTTCCAACCATAGTGATTCTGTGATTTATATGGTGTTCTTGGGCCAAAGGTTAGAGACCTGATAGGCTGCTCAGAGCAGTTCAAACCTACTAATGCATTCAGGGCTTGGTCAGAAACTTCAACTATTGAAGGCAGTCATATTGCTTTCTTTAGAAAAAAGAAATCTTAAAAGGCTTATCATAACTTGTCTTCAACAACCTAAACATGTAGGTAGAGGAAAGGAGACAAATGAACTTTCCTTATGTCCATTACGCAAAAAGAAACAGTGGCCTCCTCATTGGACTACCTTACTGAAGTAAAGGAGAATTAGTTTAAACATGAGGGAAACATTTTCTAACTATAAAATAAACAGTAATGGAAGACATTTTGCAGAGAGTAAAATCTCTCTCACCCATCAGGGCTGCTCTAAGTAGAGTTGATCACAGCTTGAGACAAGAAAATGGACTGAATGATCTCTAAATTCCTTCTAATCCCGTTTTCTCTGATTCAGTATCAATTTTAATGAATATACTCAGTGGAATACATATCTACAAGTAATCAGTGGGATGACTTGTAGAATAAGGTACAAATGTAAGACTATAACCCTTTAGTCCTAAGTGATTCACGTAAACAGAAATAGAATTTACATTTTATACTATAATTAGAAGTAATCTAGATGAGCTGCCATTTATTAAATTATAAATTGTAATTATCGATACTGAAATATCTAAGTGACATATTTGGAAAGCAAACATTAGTGTTTTTCCAGTGTTTTCTATAAAAGCCTTCAAGATTACAAGTAGCTCTAGTCAGAGCAGAAGACATCTTGTTTTGCCACATGTAGCTAAATACCATACAGATGGCAGATGTGGCTTTAAAGAAAACACAGGGCCAGATTAAAACAAAAATTGTCTTAATCATTTTGTGGATCATTTTAAACATATTTGCTGTTTAGTGAGCTTTGTCTATTTGACTGAATTTAATGTTGTTAATGTTTCTACTCTCAATTTTAAACTCTTGTCTTTTTTTCTAACTTGTTCTTACTGTAATTTAACTGGAGAACAGCTATTGATACCCATAGCTTGATATAAAGACCAGAGTAATAATTGTCTTATAAAATATGAAGCAGTTTACAAAGTATACACATCTAGTATATAACAGTGTCAAAGGCTGGAAGACTTTGATTGACCAAACTGCAGTTGCTTGTTTATTATTTTTATACCTAGTTCAGTCCATTACTGTGGCCAACACACACTTCCCCATGGAAGTTTATGCTAAACACTAGTTATGGTATGTAGCCAAGATCTATTTTGACACACGGTCATCTTCCTTCTGAAAGAAAACTAGTAACATCATTCTAAATTAACTTTGTGTGTCCAGAAGTTAGGCATCAAAGCTAAACTGGAAGTATTTCAGCTGACCATCCATAAGTGGACTTTGGGGCTGTCCAAATAGTTCTTCACACTCCATTAAATACACTCCTTAGGTCTTGATTTGGTTACCTAAAGATTTGTATCTAGTGCCATGGAAGATGCTCTAGGCTGTCTTTGCTGGTCTTCAGATACCAGTCTTGGTGGCTGTAGGCCTCCTGTAATTCCTGTACCATATCTAAAGCTTCAGGTAGGTCTGAGTCCTACATAGCAGAAGATGTCTTCAATAACAGTAGAGGCATATATTTGGCAGGTGAATCAAGTGTTACGCCAGCACTCTCCTAAACACACAGCTGTTATTTAGTTACTAACATCTTGATAATGCAACTTGAATGGAGAATCTCATACTAGGAGATCATTTCAGTTGTTAAAATATAAACCTCTAGGGTGTTTGTGACACTTTATGGTATCAAAGACATGTGCGTAGGTTGGTAAAAACATTGCAGGCATCTGGACTGGCAGCTGTATTGGGGATTTCCATAGCAAATATCTGAAGTTAAACAAGATATATTAATCTAGAGAAAATCCTGGAAATATGTTGAGAATTCTAGGTTGAGATTATGTCACAGCTGACCCAACTTTATTTTACAAAGTCACACCTATCAGATAACCTCAGCTGAAACAGATAGGCTCACAACCCTAGTTTTCTTTCCTGTTTTTGTTCCTATGCAAAATATATATAATTTTTTACTCATCTGTTCCCTCTGTCAGAAACTTGGAGGAACCACAATTTATTCAAAGGAAGAGCAGAATCTATAGAAGGTAGATGGTTCTTACAGCCTTGCTTTTTCCTTCCCCAAAATCTGGCCATAGTTAATATATAATATATATTATATACAATATGATAACATTGCAGAAAAATATGTGGTTATAGTCCATCTAGGTGTCAATCTATATCTCTATTCATAAACACTCAAAACAGAGTGCTTGTGACAGCAGATTTCATAAATAGTCTTGTATCGCTACCAGTTTGAAATATGCTTGGTTGCACTGAAAGGGACTTCAGTCACTCATGTTAGGTATCTACTTTCATCTTCCTGTTATAGGGTCACTCTTTGCTAATTATCACTGCATTGACTATGCATCTTCTCTGTATTTAGGTTTCTCTAGATGCTTACATGTATATTAATCACCTTGGGCTACTTCTGTGTTAAAAGGCAGAAAACATCTTCACTTGGACAAGTTTCATCTGTCTTGTTTCAGATGTCTGATTTGAGAGAAGATCTTTTGCAGAAGTGCCTGTTTGCCTCTGTTATTAAGAAAGCCCAGAGAACAAACTCAGAAGCAGACACATGCATTTAGTAATGAATCTATTCCACCATAACTGCCTCTAGCCACTTGGATGCAAAACAGAAGAAATAATTTTTATATGCCCAGAAAATGATTAAGGGTCACCTTTTTCCATTTTCCATGGAACTGAATGGATGGTGCTTGTATAATCAAGTATTATGTCTCGGCTTGGGAATGGACAGTAACTCCTGGCATTTTTCAATCTATATTATAAATAAGCCTATCTCATAAATGCAAATGTGAGTAAATGATCTGTTTGTGACCTATATTCACTGTCCTCTATGGGAAACAAAAAATATTTCAAAGGCTTGGCTGGCTCACATATCTAGTATAATTAAAGGCAACTCATTTCCATACCTACCAACATACATCTACTCAGATATATAGCTATTACATACACAACAAACCTAAAGCATTTCATGTGGAAACTGTCTATGCCCTGATCAAAAAAATAAGTATATGTATAAAATACAAATTTCACAGGAGTGTTATTCAGCCCTAATTTAAACTGAGATTCAAAATTACTTCTCTAACCCTGGACCTAGATATTCTTCTCATGATACCACTATGTTCAAAGCACCCTGACATGCTGGTGGCTCCTATTGTCCTAGGCATCCCTATGAATTACTGTGGAAGGATCTACATTGACCTCGACTTTTTTTATTATCTGTCTGTTTTAAAATAGTCTAGAAGTACAGGAGGCAAAAGCACACGTTCCTGCATGGCAGAAGATAAGAATTTTTCCACCAAAATGATTGCACTTCATTTTTCCTAAGAAACACCAAAATTATCACATGGGACATAAAAGATTCAGAGAGTAAAAAATAATTGTAAAACTTTGTGTTTGGCTTTTATCTAAGATCTTTACCAACATACGATGAATTGTGCCAACCCTTACAATAAAATGGAGTTTTTTCTTATAAATTAAAGGGGAGAAATGTGCTGTACATGAATGTGACATTTTCCTTTCTATTTAAAGTTTCTTTACAAAGCAGAGTGGCAGAGGTGCTGTTCCAGTGCTCCCTCATTTATAGGCTTTTTTTGTGACTCTGGAAAACCTTGTAAAAACAATCATTGTGGAAGATAAATGAATGCTCTCCTCATCTCTGTTAATCCTGAAATGCCATAGCTGTAGTTCACAAATATGGTAATAGTCTCAATATTATTCATTAAAATATTGGTTAACAACAAACAAGATAGAGGTTAAGACAGAACTGTGGTTTAGAGAAAATTTTACTAACTATGCTGAAAGACAGAATTGAAAAGGATTCCCTTATGCTTAGCATAGGAGACTACTACTAATAAAAGAACTCCCCGGAGATACCCACTGAAGCAGGGCCATGACCCATCTCTGTAGGAGATTTTTCACCATCATCCTTCCTTTGTGGTTCTGCTGCAGGATGAACAGCTTTAGGTTACAGAGGAGCTCTGCAGGTAGAGCTGAATCCACTTTGGGTTTGGACTACCTTAGCCACAGCAGGAAGCCAATCCTTCCCCTTCCTACTCTATTAACAGGGTAATTTAAAGTGGCATCCTACAGCATCTCAAGTTAATTGAAAGTGTTAAGTAAAAAGTGATTGACAGAGCTGATTCTTGATTTTATACAATTTGCACAGGTTTGTGGGAAATGTTTTAATCATTTTCCTTTCCATTCCACATTTAGTATATACATCCTGCTTATATGTTGCAAATGCTTTCCATATGCTGAAAAGACTTTGCCCTTTACTATGTTTCATGCAGAAATAAAGGTATTTAAGATGTGTGTTGAACTCTTTCAGTTATGTCAGAAATAATAATGAAACCATAAGTGCAAGATTGCTGAAATTATTAAACTGCTATAATTCACAGGCAGGATGTCTAGAGCCATCAGCTCTGCTTGAGTCCCCATAGTAAATTGTGTAAAGCTTCTGAAAAATTTACCTTGATGTTTTGCAGTTAAAATACTTCAAGCTGATAAACAAGCACAAAGAGATAAATATTTCACATAAACTATACCAGTAATACTGTGCTATAAGAAGGTACATTTACAGTGGTGCAATCAGATCATCATCTCTTACTCAAGAGTTAAGATGACATTGAACTGTAATTACTCAAAGTTAAATAACAGAAGAATTTTTTTCAGTTTCATCAAGACTTCTGTGGATTTCATCTTTTAATTTAGAGACTGAACAGGGAAAGATCACAATTAAAAAAATCTTTCATTTTGAAATTTAACTTTGTTCTGTGAGATGTTCACTTTACACAGAATGGGAAATAGCTGTGGAAGGTACTTTTTTAGCTACAACCACTGAATGGATTTAAGTGCCAGCCTTTGAGCTACCAAATTAGATGAAGTGAATCTTAATGTATTATGGTGCTCATGGGTGACTTCAATCACCCTGATATTTGTTGGAAAGTGAGGCATACTCAGTCTAGAAGGCTCTTGCAGTGCACTGATAACTTTATGACACTGGTGGTGGAAGAGACAGTGAGAAGTGTGCTGCTGGACCTTGTGTTAATAAATAAAAAAGGCCTAGCTAGGGATGTGAAGGTTGGAGGCAGCTTTGGAAGTAGTGATCATGACATAGTAGAGATAGTATCATACAAGGAAGAAACAAGGCAATAAGTAGGAATGCAACCCTGTACTTCAGGAGAGCAAAGTTTGTCAGGGCAGGTAGGGATGCAACAAGGAAGGCCAAGGCCCTCTTGGAATTAAATCTGTCAAAGGAAGTAAAAGTGAACAAGAAGGACTTGTTCAAATACATCTGTGGTAAAAGGAAAAATACAGAAAATGTGGACCTGCTGCTGAATGAGGTGGGGACCCTGGTAACAGAGGAGACATAGAAGTTGGAGTTCCTGAATGGGTTCTTTANTGGTAACAGAGGAGACATAGAAGTTGGAGTTCCTGAATGTGTTCTTTACTTCAGTCTTTACTGCTAAGACCAGGCCTCAGGAATCTCTGACCCTAGAAGTAAGAGAAAAAACCTGTAGAGAGGATGACTCTCCACTGGTTGATGAGGACTGGGTTAGAAATCATTTGGGTAAACTGGACACACACAGATACATGGGTTAAGATGGGTTGCACCTACAACTTCTGAGGAAGGTGGCTGCTGTTTCTGCTCTACCACTCTCCATTGTTTGTGAAAGATCATGGAGAAAAGGAGAGGTTCCTAGGACTGGATGTAAGCCAATGTCACTCCAGTCTTCTAAAAGGGCAAGGAAGACTGGTAATTACAGACTGGTCAGACTTACCTCCATACTGGGAAAGGTGATGGAGCAGCTCATCTCTAACCACATGGAAGAAAAGAAGGTTATCAAGAGTAGGCAGCATGGATTTACCAAAGGGGAGTCATGTTTGACTAATCTAAGCCTTCGATGAGAGAATAACTGGTTTGACAGATGGAGAGCAGTAAATGTTGTTTACCCTGACTTTAGCAAGGCTTTTGACACTGCCTCCTATAATGTCTTTGTGGGTAAGCTCAGGAAGTGTGGATTAGAAGAGGGGACTGTGAGATGGGTTGAGAATTGGCTAAAGGATAGAACTGGGAGGTTTCTGATCAACGATATGGAGTCTAGCNAGGGGAGTCATGTTTGACTAATCTAAGCCTTCGATGAGAGAATAACTGGTTTGACAGATGGAGAGCAGTAAATGTTGTTTACCCTGACTTTAGCAAGGCTTTTGACACTGCCTCCTATAATGTCTTTGTGGGTAAGCTCAGGAAGTGTGGATTAGAAGAGGGGACTGTGAGATGGGTTGAGAATTGGCTAAAGGATAGAACTGGGAGGTTTCTGATCAACGATATGGAGTCTAGCTTGTGACCTGTAGCTAGTGGTATTCCCCTGGGATCAGTACTGGGTCCAGTCTTATTAAACATCTTCATCAATGGTCTGGATGAAGGGATAGAGCGTGTTCTGATATGAAACTGGGAGAAGTGGCTGTGTAGAGTCCTACACCTGGGGAGGATTGTATGATTACAGATGACTGGACTGTAGCTTAATTTAGACAGATATTTGAAGAGGCACATTGGTTTCATTAAGTGATCTCAAAGTTATTACCTTAGTCGCTATGTGGTCTGGTGAGAAAAATTGAGAAAGATGCAAAGAATGGGTTCTTTTTCAAAAAAANNNNAAAGTAAAAAAAGAGTTTTTTTAAAAAAAAAAAAAAAAAAAAAGGAAGATAATTTATTACATCAGGCTGCAGAGCTTCTCTAGGGTGTGGGAAATGCATCCTACAGAGTGATGAATTATGCAGAATATGATGCAAAAGTAGAAAACTTCTTTCCCATCTATTTCTTGTTTTTGAAGGAAAAACAAAAAAGAAAAAAAAAAGAGAGTTGACATTTCTTTCTGCACATTTTTCTATGAAGGTATCATTGGCTGCCTGTGGAGATTGGAATAATTATTAACAATAATTATTTAATTAGCTTTGGATATTCAGAAACAAAAATGTTAATGATGGACCCTACATACCTACCCATGGGCAAGGTGTATAAGATACTGTGAAAAGAAAAGGAATACAGACTTCCCTGATTATTTAAAGTGTTTCAGAAGCTTTGGGGTCATCACATTACTGATTGAGATTCATCTTTCATTTTATAAGACTTCCTCAGTGCATTTTTGACACCATCGTAATATTTTAAGGCAATTTTATAGTGAAATTTTTCTAATCAGAATCTCTGGTGAGAATCCTGAATGGAAAAAGAAATCTCAGCCTGTATTTTTTTAAAGCATACAGACATTCAGAATCTGATTACCTTTTCACATATTCATACAAAATGGATTAATGTGTCCCTGTCTTTATTACATTTTCAACACTTGTCATTTGCGATTAAGCCAACACTATGAAGATGTATTACACAGCAGCATAAATGTCCACATTAAAAAAAGGATATATATATCCCTGAGAAGTTAAAGGCAGCTTGATTTGTGTTACTTTTACATTAGGTGTAATATATCTAAAATATTTTACCCAGCTTGAGAGTCAACAATCTGAGTGGAAATATAAAGAAATAGATGGAAGCCTACAGAAAGGGGAGAGAGCTGGAGAAAGGTGTTAATTGAATCAATCACAGAGACATGTGATGATGTGATAGAATTCTGTGAAGAAAGCCAGATGCAATTTCTTATAGATAACTGCTCAAACCAGAAATTGCCACACAATTGGAAGCACCAGCTCAAGAGGGCCAGTGCTGGAATGCAGAGATTATTACAGGGTAGGACTGATGTATACTGGGAAGGATTCTGGACAGATCTTACTTTGTGCCTGCCTTAAATTACCTCTAGTTCTCTTGTAAAAATATTTTCCCATTAATCACAGCATTACCTCTATATGCAATTTATCTTGCTTCTACACAGTCCAGAGCCTGCAGCCTTTCAATATATAAAGGTGGTTTATAAGAAAGACAGAGATGTTTTACCAAGGCCTGTAGTGTAGGGATAAGGGGCAATTGTTTTGAACTGAAAGATGGTAGATTTAGATGGAATATAATTTTATTTATCTTTTTTTTTTTTTCATGATAAGGAAGGGGAAATACCAGAACAGGTTGTCCAGAGAAATTTGGGATGTGCCATCCCTGAAAAGGTTAAGGCCAGGTTGGATGGGGCTTTGAGCAACCTGATCCAGCCAAAGGTGTCCCTGTTCATGGCTGGGGATGTGGATTAGGTGATCTTTAAAGGTCCCTTCCAATCCAAACCATTCTGTCATTCTATAATTCTATGTCGCACCATCTCTGTACAATACCTGACTCCACTGCTGTTATTTCAGCCTCACTCCAGGATTTCCATTGTTTTCACTGGACATTTGGTTTGTTCCTCTTCTGAGGTCTTTACTTGTGTTTCCAAAATGGGTTTACACTCAGATATGATTTGAGACTTGTCATTAGGAATTAGAAATGGGTAGGAAAGCAAGACTATATTTTGGTAAATATTTTTCCATTTGTGTGGGGCTTTTTTTCCTTATAGCAAATTCACCCATATAAGTTTCTGTGTTTGGGGTATAACAAACTTTAAAAATTCATGAGGAAGCAAAATTTTTTGTTTGCTTTCTAACCTATGATGAACTGCTCTCATACAACCCTATGAAAATCTAACTTCAAGCTATTACCTGATAGGCTTTATACCTGTATCCAAAAAAAGTTGTAAGAAAGGCAACCTAGTTCCTTTAAAGTCTGTGTATTCTTACCATCTGTTTCTGAAGGTGTGATTTGTACTCAAACATTAACCATATAATACATCTGTCAACAGAAGGGGACAGCTGCCAACTTAAAAGCCAGTACACTGACAGATCTAGCAGACCATCATTATAAAATCATTGTACATCACCTCTAGCAAAACTTTAGCTTGGAAAGACTCTTAAAGCATCTTTTTGCTGCCTTTCCTGTAATCTGTAAAAACAAGTACAGGAAGTACAGTAGTGCAGATTATATTATGGACCTTGGTCTCTTGCTCCTCTTGGTGCTGGTAGACCACTGTCCCTATGTAATTGATTTTCAGATGGAGACTGCAGTAGAGGGGCCAGACCAGCCTGGTCCAGCAGTTTTAGATCTATTTGGCCTTAGACTTACAGGGTACCTACTGCTTCAGTTCATTGTGCCCATTCATGGGAAAGGTAAGCAAAGTGAGCTTCACAGACAGCTCATCTTCCCCTTCCAGTGCTGCAGCCAGTGTGACTCCACCTGAGCATCACTCTCCTCACAGCATCAAGCTGACTCCTTTCTCTCTGTGTATATATGTATCTGAGCCAGATACGTGTTACATCTTGTACTCCTCTAATTTTTCCCACTGATAATGAATTATCATCTCTCGCATGATTCTCAGCTGTATTCCTATTCTTCATTCATCATCTGTGTGATTATTGTCTGTCTCCTTGCTTCTGCTGACACCATAGGTTGCCTCCACACTCTATGCTATGCACTGTATAGATTATTCACATCCGAAAAGCTTACTCTCTGTATATGCAATCACTCCACATAAATAAGAATACCTTTACAGCCTTTTGATAAACAGTGACCTCCCTTTGTATTCCTCTTACCCGTTTTTCTCTGAAGTAATTCTTAGTGCTTACTAGTAGCAGTGATCATTCCAAAGAATTTAATTCGAGATTATTTCTCTTTTTCTGGATTATTTGTGATGATTTTTTCCTCTTGAATACATTTAATCTCTGGGACTGTTTCCAAGGGTAGTTTCATACTTAGGGAGAATTTGGAGGCAAGTGCAGTTACAGTTTGAGGGTTTTCTCCTAAAGCAGGGAATGCAGGGTTAGCTGTCTATGGGGAATTTTAAGAACAAGATTCTAAATCTCACTGCTTTAAATTATTCTAAAAGCCATGGCCCAGAAGGTGTAATTGTCAGGGAAGTGTAGAGTTTGTCAGTGAAGCTCAATAATTATCTAGTCAGAACTCCTGAATGAATTCTTCCCAGTAATTTTTTTTCAGCCCTAGACAGCTCTGCAGCTATTTTATTTCAGCTTAACCATTGTGAAGTAGTCATGATTTTGTGTAGCATTCTCAGTTTTCCAGATGAATAATACATTTTATTTTACCCAATAATGTTACTGGGTCCTGGATATTCCTTTTTTTTTTTAGTTTTATTATTATTTTGAAGAAACAAGAGTGATTGAGTGTTAAATCTGTTTTATACAGTACAATATATGGCAGCCTGGAGCACCCCACTCCCTCATTTTTTTATTCATATGATACATGAAAAATGACATAAATGTATTTCATTGTGTCACCTAGAATCTGTATAGCCAGCAATAATGAATATGCTTTACTCTTCAGCTCAGTAGTGTTTCATTTCTTCCTGACAAGATTATTTGACAAGCAGACCCTGCATTGGCGATGTTGTTTATTTTCATAGGCATGTAAATTATCCTGACAGCCTCATAAACATAAATTGGCAGGCATACTGTCCCACAGCAATGCTTGTTAAAGTACACTAATGGAATATAATAAATAAATTATTCTAGTGTATAATACACTAGCATACCATTACATCTTGCCAAAGTTATATAGTACAGGATAAAGTGGTCTATATTTCTTACTGTTTACATTACCTTGTTGGTCAAATATTTAATACAACATACTATGATGAAAAATGCATAGAGTCATACTCAGGGGTGTATACAACCTCAAAGTAAGGCAAATGTTAACTTATTTGTCCTGCAAGTATTGGACGGTTTTTACCACTTTGAAAACATGAATTTCATTTGGCACAGCTGTGCAGGAGGTATGCTGAGGGAAATGCATGTTTATTCAGCTACTAGTTTGATTGGTTAATAGCTGTTTGTTGATCTGGATACAAAAATACCTGTACTTGTGTACAGAATACCTGGGAAATAAGTGTAGCTTTGGAAGTTGTCAAGGTGCTGGTTGTTCGGTTCCCCGTAGAGGCCATCAGGAATTTGAAGTTACCCCGGATACAAAAGAAGATGCAGATTGGTCTTTGTTGTCTTTGGAGTCAAAGCAAGTTAAAGTCAGAAACATCACCTTGGACTGCAATTCCATGTCCACATGATAGGTATCAACCCTTGCCCAGGGTAGCCTTTAATCCTCAAGAATTCAGTCTTGTAAATGCCAGCCTCTTTCTAGAGTACCTTCATTGTCACTGGAGGAAAGAGGAGCTTTTGGGATATGAACCATTTCACCTAATTTATAACATGTTAAATCACGGTATCAAGGACCCTATATCTCTCTGTTAAGAAAGCCTAGATGACTAGCTGAGATTCCCATAATATATTCTTATCAAGGTAAAGTTAAGGAGAATTAATTTCACCTAGAGAGTTTGGAAATTGAAGAACATTTCCCTCAATGTTTTCCTTCATTACATAATCACCATTTTATAAATCAACTGTAAATAACAAGCAGCATCTAATCTTCTCCCTGGGGTAATTAAGGCTATGATAAGGGAAACAACTCCAGAGCACTTGGCTACCTCTGATCTCCCTGACACGTGTCAAGTTGGTGTCACTGCCAGTATCTCATAGACACTGCATTTCCTGCTTTGTCAGACTGGATAAGGATTTGTCTTTGTATTTTTCTCTGAAATCCCAAATTGCTCAGGATTGACATTAGCAAGGGTTAAAAAAGGTCATTTAATACTTCTAAATTCTTCAGCCACTTTAGTAGACATCGGAGTCCTGAATGCTGTTTGGAGATGTCTAATTAACACCAGCTCCCAAAGAATCCTGAGAACACTCCAGTGGTCAAAAATGATCCAGCCAGAGGCACACTCCAGAAATGCCCTTTAGTCCCTGATGTGCTCTTTTTCAAGGCAAACCAGGGTGCTGCCAGACAAAATTTAAGCTGCTAATATCAGGTTCTAAAAGCATAATACAGAATGCAAGAACTTTATTGTTGTGGTTTCATATTAATCTGGTTTCAATGAAAAGTTCTCCTAAATAAAAATGACTGCACAATATGGCTCATAATTTCATTATTTTCTTACCCCTTCCTTTACTGAAATAAATATTTATTGAGCTCAACAGGGGGAATAAAAAATCCCTGGCATTCTCTGTGTGCCACTTTATGTATGAGCTTTCCCGTGTCTCATTTCTCCATGACAACCACGTTTGACAGGCAGTCCCTGCTTTGGCAATGTTGTATCATATTTTCTTAGGCATGTAAATTCTGTTGACAGTCTCATAAACATAAATTGGCAGGCATACTGTCCCAAAGCAATGCTTATTAAAATACGCTAATGGAATAGGATAAATACATTATTTTCAAACACAAGCAGAAAATACACACAGGTTCATATGATATTTCTGCTGGTGATTGATGGGAGTTACAGACAGGGACAGCTAACAAAATTCCAAGTTTGTGATTCAGTTTCTGTAGTAAGAACTGCAGATCTATCAGCACCCCCAGCTGCTGCAATAGCCTTTTGTTCATTTCCCATCACTAATACAGAGGCACAGACACTCTTTTGCATCATGTTTATGTGTTCTTAATCTGGGGTTGATACTCTGTTCTCCCTCAGTGTCTCTCTAATGCTTTTCCTAACCCTCCAAAAATCACAGATCCTCGTATCCTGTAAGTAAGCGACTGCAGTGTAGGAACTGAAGTGGAAAAAAAAAAAAAAAAGAAATATCCAGTTTCCATGAGCTGTAATTCCTCCTTTGCAGCACTTCTGGCATGGCAAAACCAGCCATCGGAAATAGTTCTTATGAACAGGCAAAAATAATATAATTGTTATCAATTATACAATATTGCAAGATTATTTTTTTTTAATGTAAAGGATGTAAGGATGTTCTAAAAGCTTTTTTATTTTTTTCTTGTTAATTCTTTATTAGTATTAGCATAAAATAAACATTATGTATTTTAATAGTGAAATTTTTATTTGATTCCAGGCAATTCTCTTCATTAATCAGAGTTATAGAAAAACAGTTTACAAATTAGATCTACTTAAAATTTTCCCAAATTAGCTTGTCCTTATTCTAAAATTAGAAAACTGAAACCCCAGAATACTCGTGTCTTTTCATTTACCATTAAATTGTCCAACCTCAATATGTGAACAAAATTTTACTCTTTGATAATACTTCAGAAAATTTTATAGTAACACATTTATTGAAGAAAAGACCAGAATGAGGCACAGAAGCACAAAGACTAACTCTATTGTCAGTGCAGCTATGCCATGAGGTATGGCAGCATGGTTTCCATTCCCAGTGCAGCTTGAGAATCATTGACTCTGTAACGGACAGTGCATGGTAGGGCAGGAACACAGTCTAGGGAGAGTCTTGGGAATGAGTTGCAAGAAACTTCAGTTTATCATCTTCTACCAAGCAGGGCTCCCAAAAGGAACATTTCTGGCAATTGCTATTTAAATAGTTTTTAAAGCAAAACTTTTTAAAGCATAACTCCTGTGACAGAGATCAGACCACTGAGTTTTCTTTCTCCTCCACTCTTCCCAATGATAAGTTGAATTGATTGATTTTTAAATGGTGCAATGTCTGCTTTCCAGCTCTCCAAGCTGATGCTTTATTCCCTGGTTGGGTCCCCGGGTAATTTTATTTTTCGGATAAAATTTCTGTAATTCTAGAATTGCATATAATTACTTATATATGTACACACAGGCATGATCTAAATGTATAATTAGCATTAATTAACATTTTCCAACATACTTGACTCATAATTATTCTCTGGCTATTGGAAACAAATATAATTAGGGCAAGTGAGGATCATGGGACAGCATCCTGGTTTGAGTTAGAACAGAACCAATTCTGTTAAGTGATTTTACTTTTCAGCTAAGGCTTTTCTAACTAACTTCACTTTCTGAATTTAACAGCAGATTTTTTCAGACAGTGCTTGCTTCTAGCAGTGATAAGGGTTGATATTTATAGTTACTACCAAGGATTAGTATGCAGAAAGGGTCTTGCTTATACTTGTTCCAGTGCAGATCAAGATCACTGCTAAATCCTGTGTGCCATGTTGGGGGTGCAGGCTGCACCTGCAGGGAGGATCAGACAGGACAGGTGACCCAAACCTGACCACTGAGACCACATCTGGAATATTTTGTTCATTTCTGGTCTCCCCAGTTCAAGAGAAACAGGCAAGTACAAGAGAGAGTCCAATGAAGGCTACAAAGATGATGAAGGGACTGGAACATCTGTCTTATGAGGAAAGGCTGAGAGCCCTGGGGCTGTTTAGCCCTCAGAAGAGAAGACTGAGAGGGGATCTTATGAATGTTTACAGATATCTGAAGGATGGGTGTCAAGTAGAAAGGGCCAGTCTCTTTTTACTGGTGCTCTGTGATAGAACAAGAGATAATGATAGCAAGGTGAAACACAGGAAGTTCCACTTCAACATGAGGAACAAACTTCTTCACTCTGAGAGTGACAGAGCCTGGCACAGGTTGCCCAAATTGGTTGTGGGAGTCTCTTTCTACAAAGATTTTCAAAACCTGCATGGATCTGTTCCTATGTGGCCTGCCCTGGGTAATCCTGCTCTGGCAGGCACGTTGGACACAATGATCTCCAGAGGTCCCTTCTGACCCCTACCATTCTATGATTCTATGAATGAGGTTTTCCGTTTCATCTACATTATATTCAATATACAGCTGAGGGATCATGAGTGTCAAACTTTCTCTTCTTCAATGACTGGTGTCCAAGGAGGACTCTGTCCATTCTGCCTTTGATCCCAATCCATGTATTTACAAATCCAGTGCCAAAATCCAGTTCCTGAATCCTGTTCCTATCTATACAGAATCCAGTCTTGTCCTTCCCCAGAACCTGCCCATGGTGTCAGTGGTAACAGTGACATCATTTCCATTAGATTTGATATTGGTTTTGTATATATTTGTATTTAATTAATTTTATTGTTATTATTCTCA
>VWZY01003617.1:163488-182842 GCA_013399075.1 Chloroceryle aenea | reverse complement strand
CCTGGCACAGGTTGCCCAAATTGGTTGTGGGAGTCTCTTTCTACAAAGATTTTCAAAACCTGCATGGATCTGTTCCTATGTGGCCTGCCCTGGGTAATCCTGCTCTGGCAGGCACGTTGGACACAATGATCTCCAGAGGTCCCTTCTGACCCCTACCATTCTATGATTCTATGAATGAGGTTTTCCGTTTCATCTACATTATATTCAATATACAGCTGAGGGATCATGAGTGTCAAACTTTCTCTTCTTCAATGACTGGTGTCCAAGGAGGACTCTGTCCATTCTGCCTTTGATCCCAATCCATGTATTTACAAATCCAGTGCCAAAATCCAGTTCCTGAATCCTGTTCCTATCTATACAGAATCCAGTCTTGTCCTTCCCCAGAACCTGCCCATGGTGTCAGTGGTAACAGTGACATCATTTCCATTAGATTTGATATTGGTTTTGTATATATTTGTATTTAATTAATTTTATTGTTATTATTCTCATTAAAGCTCTTTCAGTTTTCTTTTCCAACCCATAAGTCTCTCTCCCTTATTCCCTTTCTCTTCCTCTTCCAGAAGGGAGAGGGTTAATAAAGAGTGAGATTGTGTCTGTCATTTGTCTATTGGCTGGTCCAGCCCTAAACCTTGATAGATAGAAATAATAAAATGAGTTGGAGAGGAACAACAGAACACAGATAGAGAGGAAAAGTGTTACGGAATTATTTTTATTTCAGAAAGAAATTAAGTTTGTTTGCATATGACATTTATTGCACTAGTAATTTTCAGGTATATTTTATGTGTCAGATTAAAATACTTTTTTTGATGGCAGCTTTAAAAAATGTATTTTTGAAATATGTCCAAATAAAAATCATGGAAATAAGTAATTACATGTGAAGTGCAGCTACTGTACAGGAACAAGTATTACTGAATTTGAAGAATTTGTTAAGAAATATCCCACTGAGTTCACTAGACATACCACTGCTTGTTTTAATCTGTATCAATAAGATAGAGGAATGATGTAATTAGCACTTTCCCTTTGTAAAGGAAGTGAAAGGGAAGGATGAAAGTAGGCATGAAGGGGATAATGTGGGAATGCAGAGGCTAAAGATATAAAGGAATGTAAAGTCAACATTTTTGTGTGTCTATATCACTTGCTGAAGTTAAAGCATTTTGCTGACTATTGCTTTGAAATAAAAATTTTGTGAAATGCTCATAGCAGGGCAGAACTCGCTTCAATGTGTCTTAAAATCTGAAAGATGAGGTTTGTAGGGAGAAGCAATATCTTTTATTAACCTAGTTGATACAGTTATAAAAGAGACCAGTTTCCAGGGCACAGAAAAAGGTTTGTTATGCCTGAAGCATGTCTGGTTTTGAAACTATAAAGTTCAGTTAATAAAAGATCCTTCCTCTCCCTAAGCCTTACCTCTCTGTCCTTGAATACTATTGCTAATGATCCTATTACTTGAAAATATGAAAAACTTCAGCCAACTCAAGAAATTTCCCTCCTATCAGATTTCTGAATTTTGTCATGATCATTGTCCAAGTTGAAGAGAAGAACAGAATGAGGGACAGTTATAAACTGTAACAGTTCTAACAGTTAGTTATAGTATGTAGCTCACAGAGAACTCATGGTTCTGCATTTTCTAACCTTGGTACAAGATTTTCTCTGAGCTTTGGATCAAGGGGATGATTTTCAAAGACAGAAATAGGAAAGCCAGTCTCCATTTTTCAAAAAGATCTGGAAAAATCTGCAGCCTTACAAAAATCTTTTCAAAATTCACTGCAGAAACTCCGCTAATTCCGGTTTAAATATTAACCCTTTTATATATCACTGGAAGCAACTGATGGACTTTTTTTCATTATTTTGTGATTAGCTGGATAGAGAGTAGAGTAAGTGAAAATACTCTTAGACTACTAGGAAATAACTTTCAAGCATCTTTCATAAAATATAGACTTAACATACTTAGATCTATTATTTTATCTTTTAGATTGTGTCTTTCAGTGAAATCATTATGAATATATAATTTTAGCTAAATTTCATAACAAAAGGAACTTTGAATCTGTAACTGCTTGTTGTTATTTGTGTTTTATTTAGAATGAAATATATCATAGACAGTGGATCTTTTGCTAGATAATTCCTGCAGCTAGGAAGAAATACTTTCCACTGTTTGATACTTTGATTGTGAGAAGTGGTGGAAGTTTTCTTACAAGTCCTTCTAAACAACTTCAGGCAGGTCATTGAAAAGCTGAAGTTAGCTCAACTACAGTGATGCTTTTAATGTTGTTAATGTGTTGCATGTCTGATTGCTGTGCCTTGCTTAGGTATATAAAGTTAATGTGATTATTAAAACTGGAGTCAGAAGAAATTTTTCCATTACCCTCCATTGGCCAACTGCTAAGGTTTAATTTCCTTCCAAGTAGGCAGGTATTTGGTTTTCCCAAGACTCTCCAGAATAAGAAACAAGATCACTGCTTTTGAAAGGAGATAGGACATTCTCAGTGATCTCTGTACATCTCTATGTTACTTTCTGATTATGGCTTTTGATCTTTTCCAATCAGGACAAATCTGTTAGAAGATGTTAAGCAGTATTTTAAGACCTGTTTTTAGCATATGTGTAAAGCAAATGATTTCTAAATAAAGTTAAGTAGTTAATAGCAATTGCAAACTCTGGAATGGATATAGGACTGTGCAAGACATCTTCCAATCCAATTTCTGCATTTCTTCAGTAATATAAGTGAAAATATGAATAGATTCCCCATTTTTAGTTTCAAACCATTTGCTGAATTTGCTTTGAGTAGTTTCAGTAACACCAAAGTAACATTTTTAGCAAATAAATGGTTCATCAAAGCATTCACTAAGCTCTACAAGGAGACTCAAATAGTTAATTACATAGTTTAATAAAGTATCATAGTAAAAAAAAAAAAAAGAAAAGAAGCTAATATGCATTTAGCTAATCCTCCTACATTATAATTAACATGAAAAATGGTACACTCTTTTCCAAAAAGATTAAATAGCTGAATGCCAGTATAGAGGAAACATAACACTTGATTTCATTAATTAACAAAATATCCCCATCGTACAGTGACTAAAGAAATGTGAATCGGTACAAATAATTAAAATTTGTGAAACTTCAATTGTCAAAATAAAAAAAAATAAAAAAAAAAAAACAACCCAGTTTTTTTTCTTAGGAATCCTCCTATTTAATGTTTCTCTCCAAAGTTAGTAACTCAAAGTGCAACACCCTGCATGTATGCATGAACTGGAAAGAAACTCCCCACCGACACTGCAAAAGCTGATGTAGGAGAGAAAGTGTAACTAAGTATCTTCTTTTTCTTTTGGATGCCAGCTCGTAGAAATCAAGGGATTTGTCAGAACACTGAACCTAACAACTTGAATATATACAGGCAGGGCTTAGCTTAATCCCTCCGTTCAGAGACAATAAGCATGTCTCCGCAGACATGCAGACTGTCACACATTCAGTTCATCAGCCCCTTGAACCAAGCAGACAGGAAGATGGTCTCATCCAGAAGCACCCAGTCTGGTTAGGGTTGCTGCTGCACTCTCTTGCCACTCCTTAAAGGGGTCACATAGTGACTCAACAAAAATTAGGAAGCTGGTGTTAAAATTCTTCACTGCCTGCTGATATAAAACCTCTTTCTGTGATTTATGATTATATTTTTTGGTGGCTTAACCCTGGCTAGATGCCAGGTACCCACCCAAGCTGCTCTATCATTCCCCTTCCTCAGCTGAACAGGAGAGAGAAAAATATTAAAGGCTCATGGGTTGAGATAAGGACAGGGAAATCATTCACCCATTATCATCATGAGCAAACCAGACTTGAGTTGGGGAAAATTAATTTCATTTATTACCAATCAAATTAGAGCAGGATAAGGGAAAATAAAACAAATTCTTAAAAACACCTTCACCACAACATCTGGATGTTTTTGGATCAAGAGAATGTGAGACAGGCAGTGCTATGACAGGAACATCACTGTTTGGTCTGGCAAGAGAGGGGCAGTGGCCTGAGAAGGAGCAGAAGAAAGGCAAAGCAACAATGCTCTTGGTTTGGAAAGGGTCAAGATAGAGGCTCTGTGACTGCTAATTTTCCTGGCATTCTAGCAGGATCACCTGAAATACTCTGTGACAGTTGCTCCCTGGAGCCAAGTATTACCAAACTTCTCTTTCCAGTGTTTCCACTGTTACTCAAGTGCTTCAACCTACCACTAGCACTGTGGAGATGGAATATGACTCTCTGAAACATTAAAAATATACTACAGTTTTAAAAGAAAACCTGAAGTAGACTGACATCTTAAAAACTGTGTATAATTTGGATGGGAGTTTTTAAGATAACAACATCTCCAAATCTTGTGCTCAGAAAAGTGAAATCTAGGTAATCGTTTATCCCACATAGTGAAAAGCAGTGAAAGGGTATGTCTGTGCCCCAAAGGGACAGTTAACACTATTTTCCTATATAAACCAACAGTTAAGCACTTAGGAACTGTGTTTCCCTCTGTAGTCAAACTTCTTGATAAAAAATTACAGGGCCACAGACTAAGCAAAGTAAAGGGAAGGCAAAGCAGATTTCCTATCAGGAAGTGCAGTCTAGTCAGAAATACATTCTGAGACATTTCAAGCTTCATAACATATTGCTGTCTCAGACATTACAGTAAACAGTCCATTAACGGTTTTGTAAAACGAATGCTGACCTCCACGTATTTATTTACTTGTATTTCTCAATAGTTCACATAGAAACTCTGGTTCTGGACACCTCTCAGCTCTGAGGCAGCACAAAGTTCTGAAGCTTGAAATGATTTGTTTTGCTGAGGTTGCTTTTTTTTTGCTGAAATATCTTCTTATTTTATACAGTATAATATTGATTCATTTTATATCCTCTTAAGATAAATTCTCAATGAGCTCTGTTCCTAAGTTGCTCTTATTTAATGCTCCAGTTTACTTTCTGCTATCTGTTCCAGGGAGAGTCAGTGTCATTTTTAATGGATGTACAGAATTAAGATATACTGAATCAGAATTTTTAATAAGATAAAGGAAAAAAGATAGGAATCTGTCCATCTGTCTGCCTCTCTGTCTATCTAGCTATCCATCCATTCATGCAAAAGTAAATTAACATAGGAACTTTTCACCAGGATAGAAAAGAAAAAACTATGAAATTAAAGAATGGAGGATTGATGTACCACTGCTAAACTCACGGCCTACCGATTGCCAGATGCAGCCAGTGGAAGGGGGGAGAGTTCACAGTAATGTGATTATAACACTTCTCCTGCAGAACTGATGCTATCTATGCAGGACTGTTGTATTTGATGGCTTGGTGTGGTGGGTGGATGTACCAACCACACAGTTCTCATTTCATCTGAGAAGAAAAGTGCTTGAGTTTAGACCTTAAAAAGGAATTATTTTTTTTTATTGATATCATGGGATATGCCTGAACTAATGGGTGTTGGATCATGCTCATGCTCTTGTCTGGCCATGTCCATACCATGAAGAAGGGGATTTTGGTGAGCAGTTCAATGGATGTGTTCCTTTGGGCATCTGACAAGTATTCTTGAAAATTTAACTAGATGTTACTCTGTTTCTATAGACACTGTTTTTTTTGTTACTTGTTTTGTTTGTATGTTTGTTTACTTTCAAAAGTTTTTCTCTTCTTGTCATAACTTGAAAGTATCTTTAAAAGGCAGAAATTAATGCCTTCCCTTTTCCAGCAAAGGATGCCACCGGACTGCATGCTCTTTGTGACAAGATTTGCCAGCCTTTATGAGACAAACAACAGTTGGTTTCTTCACCAGAAGTTTGTGCGAATGACAGTCATGCTCCTGACACAAAACGAATGACATCCACAAAAGAGGCAGGACCAGGGCATGAAGGTAAGAGTGTTGGGAACTGATCACTGCCATTGACCCACTCTGTGTACCTCTGACTAGGTTCACTGAAGCAGGAAATTTTTTTAGAATTCATAGCTGGAGAAATGACAGTTATGCTGCTCTGCCAGTGAAATCCCAAGCTTTGTATTATTCTTCTGGGACTTAATTCTGATAAAAATGTATTTCCTGATTTCACATATTTTACATTCCATTTTAACTCTTTTTATATTTTTATTTTATTTTTTTATTTTCCAAATCTGAGTGAGTTCAACATTCTGGAAAGGCAAACAACCTTGCCAGCCAATACAGAAAGCCAAAGCTGTTTATTTAAAGTTTTCGTTGAGTCATTCTATTTTCTACAGACAAAAATACATAAAGAGATGGTGGAGACAGTGTAGCATTCCTCAGGGTTGGAAAACTCATCCTGACCGGGTGTCTATAAATGGGTAAACAGACAGATAATTGATTAAATCCAAAGATTTGTTTATGCCTCTGGAATTGTGGAAAAATTCTTTCACTTTTCTATCACTACACCACACTCAACTTTTCTTGCTGCAGTTTGAGAAGCAAATTAAATCATTTTAAAAGACAGCATCCCTTCTTTCCCATTTACCAACAAACAAATATATGTTTCACAAGATATGGATATAGCTTAGAAATCAAGGAAATATTGTCCCTGTAACATTGGTATGAGAAATCTTTTTGCTTTCCTGCTTTCCCTACATGCTCCTTATTGTGTACATATTGCAGCCAATTGTGAGTTACCTTGATCACATTTTCACCTTACTTTATTTGGGTTTTTTTTTTGCTATTTTTCCAAATTTATAAAGTGGTAATTTAACTTAAGTGTAAAGCAAATCAATTCATACTTAGACTACTTCAAGTTGAAGTCCAAACTCAGAAAACTGCCCATATTCTGGAAAGAACTTTCCCAAGTGATTAACCATAAAAATTATTTCAGTCTGTTCCTGCTGGGATATTTGTAAATGAGGTCACAGTCATACATAATAACTTCCAGAAAAAAAGTGTTTTGTGTCAAAAAAAAATCCCAGTGAAAAATCATGATCTTAAGTTAAAATGACAGCATTTATGGTATCTATTCAAGGTCACTTACTTGTTAGGATATATTTGATGAGTCACAGAACTGAAGCAGAAGTGTGAAAAGAAGACAGTAGCAGAGTTAAGCATCCTACAGGAGCTGGTCTGACAAAGAGAAATGTTCTCCAAACTTAGTGAATTATTTAAAGAAAAAAAAAATATTCAAAGAAGACAAACCCCATAGAAGTACAAACCCCACAGAAGTGCAAACCCCATAAATGTGGAATTAATTCTGGAGATCCAATCCTCTTATTGTATTCCTTGAAAAAACTAAGATTTCTTCAAATATAACCTTATATTAATTCTATCCAAAGGCAGGGTGAATAATGTACGGTTTGCCAAGAAAGAGGAACCATCATGGAGTATAAAAATCTCTAATGTTGTCAGTATAATGGAAAGAAAATACCCAAGCTGGCTGAGAGTGCAGTTTTAGACACACGCTTTTCACAAACTGACTGATGCAGCTCTTTCAGAGAGATCAGTCTGGGGCTTTGCAAATCACTCTGGGTCAGATTCTGCTATTCATTCCTTGCTCTGTTCCTGCTGCAGACAAAAACTGCATTTCTCTGCAGATAAACTAATTCACTGTGGTAATTATGCACTAAGATTACAGTGTGAGTCAGCATGAGAAGGCTGGCAGAACGCATCCTCCTAAAAACTGAGCAATCCAGACTTCAGAGGCTCATAACATACAAAGTTAAACTACAATTATTTATATTTTTATTTTTTTCCTTTTCATATTTTCTCCTAAAATGTAAAAGTACTAATTCATTCAAATTCCTGCAGTGATTCGTTGCTGTCATTCACAGCATCAAACCATAACCTTAATGATTATTTACATCATTTGCTGTGTACTATGTTTTTATAGTTTCATTTGGCTCAAGGCAAAGTGATGTAAGGCATTCGTGGGCATAAAGGAGTGTAAAAGAGAGAAAGTTTGATCAATAGGACACCTTTGTTGTTGGTAAACATTGTCTGAAAATGATCAGTGTCAGTGCTCTAAGTCAGAGACTCTAATAATGGGAGTGGCAAGCTTCCTGAGAGTGTTTGGACCATGTATGTGGTATTACGAAGGAAGATCTGTAAACAAGGCTAGAACAAAAATACAATTTTATTGATACCTACCTGATTTATGTTTACAGCACATGTTGATAATAAACCTATTTGCCAGAGAGTCCATCATGAATACTAATTTAGCATTACTGAGTCAAAACCAAACAAGTGAGGTTTACGTGATGGTGTACTCTATGCATTTTCATGTAATTGTATTTGCATTGACCTGAGTCTCCAGTAAAGAAACCAATGGACTTTCACCTAGCACTGAATGTTTTCTAATGAGTTTATAAGTGCATCCTGCCCATAAATGGAGCTCAAGGACCATGAAGAGACATTTACCGTCTGTTGCATGAAGCATGAATAAAGTTAATTTTTAATATCATATGCCATACTTTTATTTCACCAACTTACTTCTCAAAGAAGAACATCTCAAAGTCCTGTAAGGTGAAGTCTGAAAAAAGTTTTTACATTTTGCACTTTCTTTTATCCTAACTTGAAACAAAGAGGATATTAAGATGATTACTGTGATTAAGCTGCAGCAAAATAGTAAATAATAAAATGGCCTGTGTTTTCCATAACAAACAAAAAATTTACATTTAAAGTTTATTATGTCAATAACATCATAGTGAAATGAAATGTTTCAACACAACTGAAATGGATTTGTAATTGTTCATATGTAATTTTGATAAAATTGATACTCTCCTCTTACAAAGCATTAATTTTGACTAATTAGTCAACGAAGAAAAAAATCTGCTAGATCTGTTCCAAGAATGGATGAATGTTGTTAAACTGGTTGAGAAAAACCTGAATAAAGAGATAAGATGATGTGCCTAAGTAGCAAAATCCAAAATCTCAGCTGGCATAAATCTGTTCAGTGAAGTCTGAAAAATCTATTCCAGCTGAGATCTAAGAAATCAAGTTCTTTGTTCTGGCTGTGAAATAAACTCACTTTAATTAAAACAAAACAAATAAAAAAAAACTTAAAAAACCCCATCGGGATTAATGCAAAATAGACAGTCTCAAAAAAAGCAGGAGTGCAAAGCTCTCCATGACTTTACTACTAAAGAAAACCGTTTAGAATGAACTGAGTGTGTTCTTTCTATCTGGAATAGTGACAGCTATGCTCAATCCTGGTGAAATATGTCTGGTTAGGGGCACCCAGGAAATGCCAAAAATGGCATAACATTGGGAAAGTCATTCCAGTGGTTAAGTACATTGCAGCAGGATTATTAAATCTTACTCTTTACTGCTCCTAGCACTTGCAAAAGTACCATGAATGTTGTTGGCTTCTCTCAGCAAGACTGGATATGAGACAATTTTCCTTAGGCTATTTCACACAAAGTTGTACAAATACAGCTGATCAAGAGCTTACTTAACTGTACTGTCATAATAATGTTGTTCCTGAAATTTCCTTCCCTTGGATTCTGATTTTGGTCTGTTTTTTCTGATTTCAGTGACCTTTTGAAGCTGTATGAGGACTATTGTCCAGCACCACTTCCAAAACTTGAAAAATTCATCCAAAAAAGTTTATTTCTGTGTGTTGTGTAATGCTCATTTATCTATCAGTCACAGCCTGAACTGCAGCAGTTAACTAGCCAATCACAGGGATTCACAGTTTCATAAGACACCCAAGCTCCATAAGAAAATATATAGAAGACCAAGGATAACATAGCTGATATTGTTCTTAATTTTCAGGAAAACATTTTGTTATTGATACATTTTTTACTCATTTCTATACATCCTGCTTGCCTGGAAAGCTCTGAACTGCATTGAAATTGACTCCTCTGAAACTGCAAGGTGAGAATGAAAGCCTTTGCTAAATACCCCACTGCCTCTTTCTGAAGCTTGTAGAACTCAAGGCTTTGAAAAAGAGCCTCATGATCTAAACTGGCAAGGGAAACAGTGCAAAGTGGTAACTAACTGAGCCAAACTCCATGATGGAGTGGTAGATCTAGTGAAGAACAAGAGACTAAACTCCTTTCTTTATTATGGGAATATAAAGCTCAAGCCTTTATGCAAATTGATCAGTTAATTGCTGGTAATTAACACAATACTTGTGCAGGGGCCTGATGCACCTGTTGATAAACTTCAGCATCATTGAAAGTTTTGTTTTCTGGCATAAGTGCAACTAAAAGCAGCATTTATGTATGGAAGGTTCATAGTTGGATTGCAAAGGCAAAGGCCGAACAGTCTCTTCTGGTGATAGCCCTGTCTAGTAAAAAGTACTTCTCCAAAGAAAGTTACCTTCTTTAATCCAAATAAAACCTTAAAACTATGGATAGTGACATCTGGGGGCACCTAAAAATGTCACATTTGAAAGTAAATCCCTTCTTGGTGCAAAATGAAGATTTGCAGTTTGTCAGTCTTATGGCCTGACACTTTTCCAGCTGGAGTTAATAGAAGTCTTATTCAGTGACATGACACTGGCCTATCAATGAATCTCCCCTTCCTCACCTCAGCCAGAGATGCCTGTGAAAATTCAATCCATGTGTAGTTATGTCATGGTCTCCATCCCATCTATAAGTAGCAGGAATGAACTGAACACCCAAATGCTTCTCAGGAAGTCTTTATATTCCCTATGGGCACTGCACAAAATATATCACATAAATGTGATTTATACATATGGTGATTCAAATAAGAGATGCTACCATCTATGAAGAAGTAAATGTGGATACAAATGGACTTTGGCACTATGATATATGACACCTCTCTAGCCTGGAGAAATATATCAGGTGTCTTCAATTAAAATAATAATAATCCTCTCAGAGCCGTTCGATTCAAGCCAACCATTTAATTCAGTTTTCTCTCAGCTAATATTAATGACTATGCTATAGTTCCTAGAATTCCCTCTGAGTAACCTCCACTCTGCTCACTGTTGCAGAAACATTTGTCTGGTCCTACATCCTCTGCTCCCTTCTTTTCTTCAGCTGCATAAGTAGCATGTTGGCTATTTTTCCTGTGAGTCCTGATACAGATTCTCTGATTAGTGCCACAGCAAAAAAAAAAAAAAAAAATGGGACCCTTCTGAGGTAACTGCTGGAGTAGGAGCATATGCAGATACGCCGAGGCTCAGACAACTGTCATGTTACTCTCTTTTTCCTGAGATACCACCTGAAGTTCTCTCTGCTGAGGACTTCTCAGAAAGCATCACGTGCACCTAAATCACACATGTGTATGCATGCAGGTGTGCACACACATAGGCAAAGGAGGGTCCATACCTGTATATAAATCAATAGTAATGACTGAAACTTAGGTAGGAATCATTTCTCTATCAATTGTCAACTGCTCCCATAGAAAAAGCAGGTTGTTTACTGAACATAAAAATATAAAAATGAATAAACTTTGGGAGTATATGCTCTTAGTATTAATTTGCAAACAAAGCAGATACGTGCATAGTCTTACCCCCTGTCTTCCTGCTAAACTTGCTGAAGTACATTTGAACATTTTTCAGCTTGCTTTACTTTCCTGCACTTACGTGGCTTCCTCACCTCTGATCTTTCAGAGATGAGTTCTTGGTCTCTGAGGAATAACCATGAGATGCAGTGTGCATCTTCTGGAGTGGTCAGAGTTTAAGAATGGCAGCATTCTTTTATAACACTGCCAATGAGCAAACAGTGAGGAGTCTTCACAGCAAGCAGCAGAGCAGATTTCGAGTTAATAGCTGACTGATATGCAGATTTAGGTGAAAACAGCAACGTGAAAGTTTGTGCCTAAGTGGCACCAACACTGGGACAGGAAACAAATATTTCAGTTTCTCTTCAAGAAAACCACTGAAATCTCGAGGTAATCCTTAATGCAAGTATTTATCATTTCCTCCCTCATCTATGCTCTGATTTAATTCTTGGAGAGTCTGTGCATTCAATCCACAAGACAAAGTACCCAATGTGAAAAACTCTTCTAGAGGTTCAAAATCATGAACTGTCATTGCTAAATTCTGGACATCTCTGGCCCCATGTAGTTGAATTGCTTTTCTGTTTTCAGCATATGTGTGGACAGAGAGCATTACAGCCTAAACCTGTTTTTTCTTCTCTATTCCTTCTCTTCTTTTGAATGGCTTATAAGGTAAATGCTACAGTGTCAACCATGTGTATTGCATTAATCATACAGATAGTTTCTGCCTCAACAAAACCTGGACAAGCTGGAGAAATGGACCCAAGCAAACCTCATGAAGTTTAACAATTCTAAGTGCAGGGTCCTGAACTTGGATCAGAACAATTCTCACTATCAATACAGGCTGGGAGATGAGGTGTTAGAAAGCAGTCCTGCAGAAAAGGACTTGAGGGTTCTGGTGGACAAGAAGCTGAGCGTGAGCCAACAATATGTACTTGCAGCCCTAAAGGACAATTGCATCCTAAGCTGCATCAAAAGAAGCGTGGCCGGCAGATTGAGAGAGGTGGTTCTGCCACTTTGCTCTGGTGAGACCTCACCTGGAGTACTGTGTCCAGTTCTGGAACCTCAGGACAGGAGGGACGTGATAGAGCGGGTCCAGTGGAGGGCCAGGAAAATGATCAGAGGGCCGGAACACCTCTCCTGAAAGGACATGCTGAGGGAATTGTGTATGTTCAGCCTGAAGAATAGAAGGCTCGGTGTCTTATAGTTGCCTTTCAGTGCCTGAAGTGTGCCTACAAGAAAGCTGTGGAGGGGCTACTTACAAAGACATATAGCAACAGGATGAAGAGCAATGGTTTTAAACTAGAGAAGTGTAGATTTGGATTACACATTAGGAAGAAATTATCTACTATGAGGGTGGTGAAACACTGTCACAGATTGCCCAGAGGAGCAGTGGAAGCCCCATTCTAGAGACATTCAAAGTCAGGCTTCATGAGGCTCTGAGCAACCTGATCTGGTTGATGATGTCCTTTTTTACTGCATGGTGATTGGACTAGATGACCTTCGGAGGTCCCTTCCAACCTTGGGCATTCTGTGATTCTATGATTCATTCCATGATTCATGTAGAAGATAGAATACTCTTATATAAATCAAGGATTTTAACCAATACATGCAAGCCCTCCAAACTGCCAGAAAATCTTTTAAGATTCTTTCCCAGTCAAAACATTTAAGACTTAAACTGGCCCTTTAACTGAGCATGTTTTTGTCAAATTTTCTTCAGATAGCCCTATATTTGGACTTTACATGTGTATTCATATATTTAGCAAATTCCATGAGAAGATTACTAATTCAAGGGATACTTTAAATACCCTCTTGTGAATTACCTAACACATAAAAACTTTGCTTTGGAAGCACCACTTTTGGCTTTTGAACACAGTTGAAGATTTTTGAAAAATTCAATGAATCCACATCATTTTAGGAAAAAGCAAGCCCTTTTTTTTTCCCTACTGACAAGAAAACCAAAGTTCATTGCTATATTAAATTGATCACAATTCAGATTCCTGAGTTTCTGCTTGGAACAGACAATAAGGGATGCTGTCTCAGCAAGAAGTAGCTCTTGGATAAGCTGTTCAGTGATTTTCATTTTTGCCTTCAGGCATGAGAGTTTGAAGAATTTACTTTCTTGAATTTAGAAGCAAACACCTGCCAGTAGAGTATTAGTAGCTTGTACAATAACCACAGGAAAGATGAGACAGCAGAGGCAAAATAAATACACAAAGACATTGGAGTTATGTGACTGCTTTAAAAATTTTCTGCAAATCTTTCTTTGGATATTTTTGGGTTTGGGGTGGGAGAGAGTGGGGGTGGTGGTCAGAAATCTTTTGCAAAAGACCCTGGGCAGAGATTCACAAGGTTTTTATATACTTCCCAAATTATTCCCAGATTTCTTCTGTCAATTTTGGTACAAGATTTATGATGAGATACTTAAGAGCAAAAAGGAGATTGAAGTGTAATTTAAACAGAAATTAGCCACATAACTCAAAAAAACAGATCCCAAATCTCCTTGTGTGTGTGCTAAATGCTGATCTTTGAGTCTAGTAAAAGTGTACTGTGTCGTACTGTATATAAAGTTTACACCTCACATCCAAAAGGCATTGATCTTTTCATCACAAAAACCAGTTAGCTGTATGATACTCAGCTATTGAACATGCCTAGAAATGCTATCATGTGCTTCAGGCTGCCTGGGATTTACAGACTAGGTATTTTTAACTCCCATAAAGATTGTGAGTCATATTTACCCAAGCTGAGAGAAAGCATGGATTATGGGGGACAATAACATCCTTTGTAAGAAAGACCTGATACTAAAAATCATAAATGAACTCTGTGTACATAGTAAAATAAGTCTGATAAATGTAGAAGCATGCATTTAAAATTTCTCATCATGTGGCAGTAACAAAAGGTATATGTATCTGTCACCTTATTCTTAATTTAACATGTGGGCATATCAGCTTTGTGTAAAAGACAGCACCAAGGTGGAAGAAATAAAAATTATCAACAATTATTTTGTGTTCGAACACATTATTGCTGACACAATCATGGTTTGCATGTAAAAACCTCTGTTTTCCTTTAATATATATGCTTTAAAGAGAAAGTGAGAGAGTCTTACACCAGGTGAGTTTTATCTCAATAACTGAATGTTTGTTTTGAAGGGTGCTGGATGTAGTGTGGGGCAGGGGATGGAAGGAGAGAGAAGACAGCAGAGAGTCTAAAGCCAGGGGTGTAAACTTATGCAAGTTTCTTAAATGAAGAAAGAATGAGAAGATACATATAGATAGTGATGCTGCCATGGGATGCTCTTGTTTCCCAGGCAGATAAAACAGGATCCATTTCATAAGAAAGACAGGTAAATTCAAAATAAGATAATTTAGGCTTCAGTTGGGAGAGGACGGAGCAGAGTAGGTTTCTGAAGACACCTTGAACAAACAGGAAATGTGAATTCAAGGAAATTTCCAGAAGCGCTTCAGCACTGGAGAAAGTAAGGATTAAGACAACTGGTAAGTATGGTCTATATTTGAGTTTTTGTCTCTTCTGTTTCAAACCACCATATCATCCTGATTTGATAGATTAAAGATTCTTCTTTTAAATCTTGGCTGTTATCAAAGTGGTTTTAGGGTATTCTGACAAACTTGTTTCCTTGTCAGATTAACAAATATGACAGGCAGAAGTGGAATGCCTCTTTATGTACTGTGAGAGTCCCAAGAGCTGGCAAACATAAGAGCACTACTCCCAGATGCTGACAGCTACAGTAAACCAATATCCTGCTATAAACTTCATAATCTATTCTTTGGGTAAGTGATAAAGAAAATAATGGCGCTCAAGAAAATAAGACTATTGTCCTTACAGAGGCTGAACTCAGGACTGACTCTAGGACTAGAGGCAGGATAGGAATACGAGTGACATTGGACCTTCTCTAATAAATATCTGACACTGGCACCACTTTCAGGTCCTAAAATTACCTGCACTCTGATCCTGTATTATGTAGATTCAGAGAATCAATTGATGCTAGATCAGGCTCTGCATAGTAGAGTCTTATCATTTAGGTTCTAACTCAGCTTGAAAACTGCACTCAAACTGAAATGTTAAATTTCTTTTTCTGATGAGCTGGACAGACCCTTACTTTAGACAGATGGGCAAATTTGAGCTTTATTTGCTCAGAATAAGAAATTAATATTTGTCACTTGGTGATGTCTTGTAGTTTATTTCCAGAGTCCTAAATTTCTGGTCCTTCAAGAGTATGACTTCAATATGCAAACCCATAAAAGTGTGATATATGAATTTTTGGGAGAACTGCTTAAGACTAGATGGAATTTCTGGTCTGGTGTTTTCTGCAGTGACTCAGGGTCTTCAATATTATACAGGAAACCTTCAGTACAGATATTTACATATGAATACTGGTTTGTTCAATATCCACAGGCAAATATATATTCAGAATTTTTTGTTTTAAATGTGNTTTTTTTTTTAAAATTGATTTACAAAAAAAAAAAAAAAGAAAGAAAAATTGCATAGTGAAAGAGTAACAGATTCTAATTTAACAAGCTTTTGCAAATAGTAATCAATCCAACCAAATAAAATTATTTAACTAAGATGGAATGAGTGCTTACTTTGGAACAATATATCACTAATGATTGGAACAGGTGCACAAAGTGTCTTAATAAATCAGTAACCTGGAAAACACATCAATTATTTTGAAGGTTAATGGATTTTTTTGTTTGTTCTCCAAAAATCATGAAGATATTTTCCTGAACACTTCAAACTATTCAAAACCAAGTGAAACCAACAACCTTGATAAAAAAAAAAAAAAAAAATTAGGGTGGTTTATAAAGCAGAATATAGTATTAGTGACACAAAAATAAGCAGGCTGTATTTATTACTAGAAGCAAGTAGAAATACCATAGCATGATATATACTGGACTGTAGATAAGAAACTAAAAACAAGCAAATGGAGTTACATCTCCCATCTCATTTGAAACTAATTCAGGTCATGTATTTTCATCAGAATTTTTTTTTTTTTTTTTTTTGTGAAACTCTCTAGTGGCAAAGATTTCTAAAAACCAGAACAGGAATCTTGTCTAAATATGATGTAGTGATTAACCTGATACTTGAAATACTTGTCTGCAATCTAACAGATCCTGGAATTTTGACATTAATTTCCTAATCAATAAGGTGGAGTATCATAAGCTTTTGAGGAGTTTTCATTTATTTTCAAAAGAGTGAAATGCTTGAATCTCTTTATGAACAGACTTAGTACCTATTTTCTCATCTAGACACTTATGCTATTGTCATACAGATCTCTAAAGGATATATATATGAAAGAGACAAGCCACACAATAGCATGAGGTGGGTAAGGATGTATAATATTTGATTACAGGAAGATTTTTTGGATGCTTTTTAAAATCCAACAAAAGGGACATGGAAATTCTATAATTAGACATACAAAATAAAGTCAATATAAATGGTCCTAGTGTTATACAGTTTTGAGAAACAGCCTGCTTAAAATCTTGTGTCTGTGTTTTTTTACAAAAAGGGAACTCGTTCTGCCTTGTCTTTCAGTAAGCTCTTGAACTTATTTTAATGAAAATGATGATTGTGTGTAGTCAAATTTCACAATGGAAACTGATTTACAAAGTTAATGTTATTGCTAAAAGTCATTTATTTTCTTTGCTGTCTGAAAAGGAAAAATTACCTGTGTACATTTTTAACATGGACCATGTGGTTGCCTATTTGTACAGATCACATTTGAGTTTGTTTTCCCTTCACAGTTCATTCAACCTTTAAGTATTTTTCTGTTAACTGTACTCAGATGTAAAACCCTTGGACTCAGTGAAGTATTTCAGGTTTATAGAGGCAGAAGGAAATAAATCAGTGTCACAGCTACCTGTTCTTAAGGAAAGAAGGAAGAAGGAAGGGATTGGGGTTGTAAGCAGGAATAGCAATACCTATCTCTGTTGATTTTTTGCATTCTATCACCTTCTGGATTCTTACTGTCTAGAAGGATGTTAATTTTTCCTCACTCTGAATATATACAAAATGCATTTAACTTTCACCTGGTTCATGGATTATTTTGTCTGGCTAGTTTAGTTCACCCAGTGATGAAAATGATCTATTTTAACTCCCTGCAGTCCAGGCTGGACTTTTGAAATGTGCTCCTCAGGGCATCCTACAGAGGCAGCAGTGATAGTGACATATGTTCCCTGTGGCAATCTATGACAATAGTAGGACGAATTAAAAACGGGTTGTCATTGTGAAGGATATTTTTAGTACAAAGTATTTTTCAAGCAAAAGTGCAAGGATTATATACATTTGGAGGCAGATTAGAGAACTTTACAGCAGGAGTGGCAGATCTATCTGGTCCTTCCATATAATACAGCCTAATACAGCCTAATTTAGGGAAAACAAATCGACCTGCTAGACAAAGATTGAATATGTGGCCATAATTCATACAGGGACAACCGTGGATCAAAGAGACAGACAGCAGACTAGAATAAAAATCCTATCTCATCTGAAGTCAATTCAATTCTTTCCTGTCTCATGAAACCAACATCGCATAATAAATCCAAAGCTAAAAGTTAACTCTAACTCCATTGTATAACACTGCAAATTCATTAAGAATTGTCATATAAGGTAAGATATTTAAAATAATGACAGATTAAGAGTTAGCTTTCTTATAGAAACCCCGCAGTCCAAAGTCTAGTTGAAGAGTCTGAAGACAATGCACTGAGAAATAACCTTCAGTCTTCTCCATTGCTTTTGATTTTGTGCAAGCTCATCGGCCTTCCCTGTTATTATTATTATTTTTATTTAGTATTCATGTAATCTTTATTTCCTGCTCTAAAGATAAACAAGAAACAGTCCTTTCATATTCAGCCAAGCTTACAACTAAAAAATCTGCAACCACTTTCACAGACATAATTATCATCATGTGGGAATTCTGGATCCAGCTCTCTATCATAGCTGTCACTGCTGAAGCAGATGTGTCTAGACTGCAGGAAGAGGTGATGGAAAATCCTACCTGAGCTGTCTCTAGCTAACTTGGGGTTCAATAACAAAGAAGATGTACGAAAAGCACCTTGGTGTATTTGCACCAAATAAAAAAGTACTCTCATGACCTTCCTGTGCTAGCTTTGCTACCATTTATACTCCAACAAATGTAAAGGGCTAAATATTTTCCTTCTTGTTCTCAAATTCAGACCTACACCTAATGTCAACTGTATCTCTGTGGAGTCAATAATACTCTTTGAAATCCCTGATGCTACATATGTTATTGGTGAGCAACCAAAGGCAGTAGGTATTTCATCTGCTGATTTTCATCATACCTTTCTCTGGCTGATTAAGGAAGCCAAAGATTCCTTTGTGGGGATATCAGATCACAGTGATGGTCTTTTGATGAATTAACAGATTAAGAGTTTTAAAAGCCTCATTTTAATGTATTTTTGTCAGTCTTTGAATCACTTTTGTGGTTTTTTTTCTCCTCCTTTTGCCAATTTTATGCTATTTTAAAAGAATACTGTCACTAGACTTGTATGGAATATCAACAATGCACACACAAGAAGAAAATAAAATAATTACCTTGTTCACTGTTGTCCTGATAGACAGAGCAAATGAATCTTCTTGGCACAACATTATGACCCTGGAAAATGAAAATGTGTCCATTGTGTCCTCAAAATCCTTTCAGAAATTACTGTTTGATACAATAAAAATCTGATTTTATAGAGAATCTTGGTATTATTTCTTCAATTTTGTGTGTGCATCTATAAACAGGCAGTGCAATATATTAAGGGAAAAATAACTTCTGAATTTTATTCAGAAAGACACTACATTGCAAAATATACATTCAGCTCTGAACTGAATTAATGGATTGACAGGAAAAGGGGAAAAAACCCCAAACAACTCGTTGGCCGACAGAGGACAACAACTGAGAATGAAGAAATAACACTAAATATTGCTAATGT